>CM054933.1:28527088-28740889 GCA_029168755.2 Tillandsia fasciculata | reverse complement strand
GCATGCTCTAGGAAATGATTATTGGTTATCAGATCTCTAATATTATTGTTTAGATTAATCACTGGAACTGTATACTTGGAGACAAATAGAAATAGAGGACGTGCAAAACTGATGTTTGTTCACGTGAGACGGTCACCTAGCTTATTCATTCAAACTGTTTATACTTGGGAATTGGACAAAATGTTGGAACCATGCATGATTAAATTGGTCACATAATTATTGTCATCTTTTACTGCTACACTATTTTGGGACTTGACTTAGGAGAAACCATGCTTTTACTCTTTTCTTCTCCTATTGTTGACACTTGCGGCTTAGTCGCTCAGGTTCGAGCGTGTGTTGGACAGTGTAGTCAGGTATTGGGGATTTGGGACAGGTTGGGGGTATGACAGGGTGTTGCGGCGACCACGGATCTTGGGTGGTTGACCGGTTTATACTATTGCATCAGATTGGGTGTTTTGGGGATCGGGCTTTCTTTAGTGGAGGGTTTTTCCCACTTCATTGAGTCTCGATCCAGTCCTGCTATATCAGGTTACTTGTGGTTACTTACTTTCCTCGTGTGGGTCGCTCCCCACGAGTGCGGCTCCGGAGTGCGCGGCAGGCAGACTTTGAGTCCTGGGGACTCCTTTTGCTTCGGTGTTATGCATAGGCTGGCATACCCGTCGCGGCAGAGCAGGCAGTGCCAGTGTCACTGGCGGTCAGATTGGGTCCTTTGGACAGGCTTCTTTTTACTGATGCATTCCTTCTCCCATCTGTGTTGAGTCGTCATGTAGAGGCATATTAGGGATAGCATTTTATCAGTTGCTTACTCATCTGCACCCCCTTTCTTTTCCTTTCCCTTTTTGCCTCTGATCACCTGGTGGGCATATCTGAGCTGAGGCTTTACCCACTAGGGGAGGCTACTGTTTATAGTAGTACTTACCCCCATTGTCTTTCTTGTCTCTTTTCCCCTTGTTTTGCAGAGTCCTCTGTGGGAGTTGCTGGGCCGTCAGCAACTGATCGAGGTAAGCGGATCGCGGACTAGATAGAGAGCCACCGAGGGTGTAGCTGGAGATTTTTGGTACCAGGACTTCTCAGACAGTTTTATTTTACTTCCTTTTGGGTCTGGCTTCTGCCAGCTGTTTGTATTTTGTTGTGAGCTGGGAGAGACATCTGTATTTATTTTACTGTTGTACCTTTTACTTCCAGCTTCTGTCTGAGATACAGTAGTTTTAGTTTAGCTCTGATTATTATGCTCTTTTATTATCTCTTCTTATATCTGAGCAGGTTACCGACGCTTCGTGTATGTGGGAAATACCGCATGCACGGCGGATCTGTAGACGGGCCCGGGTTCTGGTTTACACCCGGGGCGTGACAATTCCTTCATGGATGGTTGAAGTGGAGGAGAGCTACAAGGGGGACACAAAGGCTCAACAATTGTTGGTGGAGACACTTATTCATCCAGAACAATCAGGGCATTACACCCAGAACCAAGGGCTGTTAAGACACAAGGGCAGACTTTATATTGGCAACTATGGGCAATTGAGAACCACTTTGGTGGATCAACTTCACTCTTCAGCTTTAGGGGGTCACTCTGGTATAGACAACACCTACAGAAGGATCAAATCCTATTTTTACTGGCCTGGGTTAAAATCGGATGTGGAAAAGAAGGTGAAATCTTGTGAGATGTGTATTAAAAACAAGATAGATGGTACACCCTATGCAGGCTTGCTACAGCCCCTACCTATACCTACGCAAGCCTGGCAAACAGTAAGTATGGACTTCATTGAGTCATTACCAAAATCTGAGACTCGAGACACAATCTTGGTAGTGGTGGACAAATTTACCAAATATGCCCATTTCATCCCTCTCCCCCATCCCTACACAGCTCAAACTGTTGCTAAGGCATTCTTAAATACTGTCTACAAATTGCATGGTATGCCTAAGGAGATTATTTCAGACAGGGATAAGGTGTTCACTAGTGAGTTCTGGCAAGGGTTGTTCAAAATATCTGGAGTAAAATTGCATATGAGTACGGCCTATCACCCCCAGACCGACGGCCAAACTGAGAGGGTCAATAGATGCCTTGAAACATATCTGAGGTGTATGTGTTGTGAACGGCCGAGTAAGTGGTCTAGCTGGTTATCCCTGGCTGAGTGGTGGTACAATACCAGCCACCACTCCTCCCTAGGGATGACCCCTTTTGAAGCCCTCTATGGATATAAACCTCCCACGACCACTACTTCTCAGGCAGTTACCGAAACTATACCCACAGTGCAAGAGTGGAGGAGGGAAAGAGAACAAATGCTACGGATCCTCAGAGAAAAACTCTAGGAGGCCCAAAATCGTATGAAACAGAACGCGGACCGAGGAAGAATAGATAAAGAATATGTGACGCCCCACTTCCCAGGGGGTCACCCATCCTAGAACTACTCTAGCTCTAGCACGCTTAACTCTCATGTTCCTCTTGGATCTTGCTACCATCCAAAATGCTATAGCCGGGTTAGAGATTTAGTCCTATTATATCATTTATATAGAGGACTAATCCAAATTCCGGGGGTGTCACATTACAAGGTTGGTGAAAGGGTATACCTCAAGCTTCAACCTTACCGGCAGAGCAGCGTCGCGGTGCGCAAGAGTTTGAAGCTTACCTCCAGGTACTTTGGTCCTTATGAAGTGCTTCAGAGGGTCGGGCCGGTAGCCTATAGGCTGAGATTACCGGACGGCGCCAAGGTTCATCCCGTCTTCCATGTCTCGCAGCTTAAGAGGGGATTACCTCCAGCAGAGCAGAATCCTGAGTTGAGACTTGAGGGTGAAGAAGATGGTCCACTGATCACACGACCGGTACAAATCTTAGGCCGACGAATGTTGAAGCGTGGAAACAAGGCCGTCACTCAAATACTTGTACAGTGGAGCAACCTGGGTCGAGAGAGGGCTACTTGGGAAGATTATGAAGAGATGAAGAGTAAATATCCTACCCTCGATCCTTGAGGACAAGGATGGTCTCAAGAGGGGGGGAGTGTTACAACCATAGTAATACAAGTGCCACCGGAGTAGCAGGAGGTGGTATGTTGCGTAGGGGAGAAGAGTATAGAGGAGTGGTAGAGATGGAGAAAGGGGCGAGGCTGAGGCTAACCTGAGTGGAGCTGGGAATGGTTTGGGCATAGTGCGGAGTAGGTGAGAAGCGACAGCTTGCCAGATGTGCCAGAGCTTCGGGAGACTTCGGCGGATCGGGCATGAGGAGCGGGGTGGAATCCAATTCCGGATGCTTCCACGGATCGGGTGGAGTTACCATTGGAGGAGTCCGGTGCGGTGGAGAATATGGAGCTAAGGAACAGCCCAGCCAGGCCCACATGAGCTATGAATTGAGCCCATTTTGGGTCCAGATACACAATACAGTTACTACTAACTACCCTAGTTATTACATAACTGCAAATCATCTCCACTAGCTGAATAGTATAAATAGAATATTGTACAAGGAATTAAGCACGGAATAATTCAATTGTTTCAATCCATTTCTGAACTTCCTCTCTAATTCTTCTCTCTCTCTCTCTCTTCTTCCCCGATCTCCTCTCTCCCATCTCCTCCTCCAACCCAAAAACTCTCCAAACCTTGCATCTAAGCTCTTCCACAATTCCAAATCCAACATCGAATTGATCCAACTGATCAATTCGACACACCATCATCCTCACCGCCGCTGATCTCAGAGAATTCTCGTCCTCGATCAAGCCGCGGATCGTCCGGGAATCGATCATCACCCTCACCGCCAAGCCAGGATCTCAGCGCGGAGCTCTCATCGATCGGCTGCGGATCGTCAGATCGTTACAGGTGAGAACCAGCTTCTAGCAAAAAGAAGCAAATGTTCATTTGGGCAGGATCATGTGGAGTACCTGGGCCACATGATATCTTCAAGAGGAGTAGCTACTGACCCCAGCAAGATTGAGGCCATGGTCAAGTGGCCCAGGCCAACCACCTTAAAGGAATTGAGAGGGTTTCTTGGACTCACAGGCTATTATCGTAAGTTCATTAAAAGGTATGGGGGAATAAGTAAACCTCTGACTGAGCTACTAAAGAAGGACAGTTTCAAGTGGACTGAAGAGGCCCAAGGGGCTTTTGAGAAGTTGAAGAAGGCAATGACCAGTGCCCCTGTATTGGCTATGCCGGATTTCAACAAGACATTTACTGTGGAAGTAGATGCATGTGACTTGGGGTTAGGAGCAGTACTTTCACAAGAAGGGAAACCACTGGCCTTCATCAGTAAAGCTATCAGCCCTAGGAACATGGGACTCTCTACTTATGAAAATGAGTTCCTGGCTATACTATTAGCTGTTAGCAAGTGGAACCACTACCTCAGTCCTCAACCCTTCATAATCAAAACTGATCATGAAAGTTTGAAGTACTTACTACAGCTGTCCAGTAGAAGAGAATGCTCAAATTGATGGGTCTGGAATACAACATCAAATACAGGAAGGGAAAGGAGAATCTGGCTGCTAATGCCCTCTCCAGAATAATACCAGAAGGGGGCAACTTCTTTTCCCTCTTCACTCCTTGCTCTTCCCTACTCTCCTTCCTCTCCCTAATTCTCTCATCCTCCTCAAGAACCCTAGAACCCTTTCCCAATTCCGATCCATTGAATACCCATCATCCTCTCCGCCCCGCCGATCTCAGAACACATTCATCCCCGATCTGGTGTTGCTTGTTGCCTTGTTGCCTCGATTTGGTGGAATAGTAGAAGACTTTTTGAGAGAAAGGTAACATGCTACCCGTTTCGTTTATTTTTTAAATAAACTTTGCTGAAAATGTAAAACAACTAGGTTTCGAACTCGAGTCTCGGGTATCAACAACCAAGCCCTTTGCCACTTGCACTAGAAAAAAACTTGGTAACACCAAGTGCCTAGTGCTATTGATAGCATAGTAACCGAACTCTCTCTCTCTCTCTCTCTCTCTCTCTCTCTCTATCTATATATATATATATATATATATATATATATATATATATATATATATATATATATATATATATATATATATATATATATATATAGAGAGAGAGAGAGATAGAGAGAGAGAGAGAGAGAGAGAGAGAGAGAGAGAGAGAGAGAGAGAGAGGCTGGAATACTATTAATAGTACCAAGTCATTAGTGCTATTAAGTTTTTAACCTTTGGATTAAAAGATATGTGGTTGAGAAATAGTAAAATCTAACGGATGAAAATAATCAAAGGGGTTGATCTAACGGTAGAAAACTTGATAGCACCAATAATTTGGTACTATTAATAGTATATTAGCCGGACTATATATATATATATATGTATATATATATATATATATATATGTATACATATATATATATATATGTATATATATATATATATATATATATATATATATATATATAGAGAGAGAGAGAGAGAGAGAGAGAGACTCCGACTACTACCCTTGCACAAGCACCAAGCAATTGGTACTTGTAAATTTTTCTATCGTTAGATCCACCCCTTTGACTAATTTTATCTCTTAGATCATTATTTTTCACCAATCACTTACTTAACTCAAGGGACTCATTGTCATCATAATCACACATATTTTCATTCAAAGGCTAAAAACCTACAAGTACTAATGACTTGGTACTTTTAAAAATATAGAACCTCAATTCTCTCTCTCTCTCTCTCTCTCTATATATATATAGAGAGAGAGAGAGAGAGAGAGAGAGAGAGATATGAGCTAGAATGCTTTTAATAGCAAATCAGCTGTAGCAATTCATTTGTTTTGGATGATGGAGCTTTTCAAATCGACAAATAACATCGTTGAATATAATGTAGACCATTAGAAATATTTAAAAATTAAATTATAATTTTTTTCGATATCATTAACCTAATGATCAAAAGGTTGTAAAATTTATAATATTAATAATTGATATGAATCTTTTACTCGTTTAACGGTGTAAAAAGATCTAGATCAATTAAATTTGTATTAAAAAAATTTTAAAACTATTTAAAATAAAACATATACTTTTGATTTTGATTATAATATTTATATCATCATTTTTTGAAGGATATTTATTTTCAGCTGTTCATTTTTGTGTCCATTTGATAAACAAAAAAAAAAATTAAAAAATCATAAAATTTAATTTATGAATAATTTAAATAATTTAGATTATATTTAACGGTGTCGATCTTCATTTTAAAAATTTTATCATAAAAGTTAAATAAATAACAACGGACCCGTTTACTACTGATAATATATATATATATATATAATCATGCATTGCAACATGTATAAATTCTTACATGTCTCTATTCATCATCTCCATACAAATTAATTTATTTTTCTTAATTTATTGCAGGAGAATATCTTAAATTTTACATCCCGCTTATTTTACTGTATGTGTTTTTTTTTCTTTTTTTATTTTTATTTTTATTTTTTTGTATTTCGAGTAATTACTTAGCTCCAAGATCAAATAGATACCTTTGCAAAGATGGGAGACAGTTGTAACCTACTAGTGGTCCCTAAGAACAGGCTTCTAAGTTTAATCTCCTATTTTCATGCATTATTACTCAGCTGTACTCAGCTGTTTAAAAATGTTTTCAGTACAAACAAGTAATTTCGAACTTTTTAACTTGTACTGGTGAAGCTGCAGTACTATTACAAGTAATGTTGGCGTTGGTTGAAATTTCGTTTCACTATCTCCTGGTTAAGAAATTTGTTTAATTTCATAATATTAATATTAGATCAAAATAAAATAAAATAAAACTATATAAATTACGCAGTGGGGTTATATGATAATAAATAAAAGATAAATAAAATATTTTTTTTATTAAACTTAAAAAAAAAAAAAAAAAAAAAAAAAAACTGTGTGTAGCGCATTTTCCTGAGATTAGAGTGATAAGCAGGGGTAATCTCGGTAATTTTGTGGCAAAAGGAGAGCTTTTCCACTTATCCAGTGGATTTCCATCCGTTGGATAATCCGGATTCCCTATCCCGCGACAATTACCGGACAAGTCGCATGGCCCCGGTTTTAACGAGCGAAAGCCCTCACACAGTTACACTACCATTCAAGAACCAACCCCCCGTGCCCACAGAGGGCAATTTCGTCACTTCACCTGTCATTCCCCTCTATAAAAGCCCGTCCTCGCCCCTTCTAGCAACTTTAGCTTCAGAGTCCTCCGCGACAATAACAAAAAAATATAGTCCCCAAAGTAGAGAGAGAAAGCGAGAGGAGGTCTCCCGAAGGGGGAGAGAGAGAGAGAGAGGGGGAGGGTATTCTTACCGCGACTCCTCCTCGTGGTTGCGGGAGTTACCGACTCCGGGGAAGATCTCCGGCGCCGGCGACTGAGAGATCGCCGGAAACCTCCTCGGAGGCGGCGGAGGTGAGGGATCGGTGGGCTGAGATCTCCCCATACCCCGTTCTTCTGGTGCATGATGGGATTTTCTCTGTTCCCGATGAAGACCTCGACGAGACTTCTGTGGAGCACCAGCTTCTTCCGCCACAAGGTCATCGTCTTCTTCTGAAACCCCCAACGCCCGATCTATCCACACGAAGCAAGTTGTGTATATACATAGATCCGTTTACAGTACAACAAGGTGAGATTAGAGAGGGAGGTTTCTCTCTATAGGGTAGCGGAAGAGGAGGGGGAGATCTCGCCAGGGATCGCGCCGATCTCGAAGGCTTAGTGTTCACCCATGGATTCCGGCCATTTGATCTTCGATTCCTCCACCACTCAGCACGGTCAGATGCTCCTCTTAGGCGGGGGGAATCCGATCTTCCGAGGTATTCTTCCTTCCACCTCCGATCCAGATCTAATCGAATCCGATCTACTCTCTCTCTCTCTCTCTCTCTCTCTCTCTCTCTCTATATATATATATATATATATATATATATATGTGTGTGTGTGTGTGTGTGTGTGTGTGCATGTCTAGGGTTTTGATTTGAACGTCTATGAAATTGATGAGCGTGTTTTATTTGGGGGAGTGATGAAGGGGCGAGATCGGTGCTGGGAATAGAGGAAGGGGGGCGGAGCAAGCGGCCCTTCTTCACCTCCCCGGACGACCTTCTAGAAGAAGTGTACTACGACGAGCAGCTTCCGGAGAAGAAGCGCCGCCTCACTCCCGAGCAGGTACAGAGCTCCGGGCCTTCCCCATCTGATCCTAAACCACCTTTTACTTGGATTTTTTTTCTTTGATGATTATGATCGGCGGAATCTTAATTATTCGTACAAGAGATATATATTATTATTATTATTATCATCGAGGGGCTGCGGTGGGAAGCAGGAAACTAGCTAGTAATTAATACATCATCATCTAAAGGGCGTTGACTGTGAGAGCCGAGCGGTACAGTCGATAGATGCGATAATCGTAATCCTACTAGCAAAGTGGAGAGGTCTTTTTAATGATTCAAGATCCTCTTCGGAATTCGCGACCCATATCGACTGATAAGGATGATATGATGATGAGAGAGCTCAACAGTAATTGCAGCTTTTTTTTTTTTCCATTGGGTTCCGCTGTAATAGTAAAGTGTTGTAGAATGTGCAAGGAAAATAAGCCTAGTATTATTATTACTCTGTGAATGAATGAAAGGTGCACCTGTTGGAGGTGAGCTTTGAGGAGGAGAACAAGCTGGAGCCGGAGCGGAAGAGCGAGCTGGCGCGGAAGCTGGGGCTGCAGCCGCGACAGGTGGCGGTGTGGTTCCAGAACCGCCGCGCCCGCTGGAAGACCAAGCAGCTCGAGCGCGACTTCGACCGCCTCAAGTCCTCCTACGACTCCCTCCTCACCGACCGCGACTCCCTCCTCAAGGACAACCACCATCTCCGCGCCGAGGTAAATCTTTCTCTCTCTCTCTCTACTCGCCTTTCGGCGGTAATCTCACCCCCCCAATTGCTTACTGTCACCTCTCGGCGTGACTCATTCCTCATCTTAATCTTAATAAATAAATATATATATTCGGTTTACATATAAAGTAAATCCCACTTTCCAAACAGTTGATTGGTTCTGTTGCGGGGACCGCTCCGGAAGTCTCCATCGGCCGCCTTTTAAAATGACTAAATTAGGCCTGATTTCTATATGTGAATGAAGAAAAAGACGAAGAGTTCAGAATACATTAAAGCATTTGTTCTCACCGCACTCTCCCTTCCGGGAGGAGAGAGCGACCCGTTAAAAAAAAAAAAAAGAAATTGGTGCTAGCTCCCATCACCTCCCCGGTGAGATAGGTAGGTCACTGCAACAAGTAATTGACTCGTATAACAAACAGGTGTTCTCGTTGACCGAGAAGCTCCAGGCCAAGGAGGTGGAGGTGGAGGTGGAGGCGGAGGTGGCGAAGCCGGAGGACAAGGCCCCCGAATCGAATTTAACTGAACGAGCCTACCCGCCGGCAGTCGCGGCTCCGGACGCGCCGCCCAAGGCCGAGGACAGGCTGAGCTCTGGGACTGGCGGGAGTGCGGTGGTGGACGGCGAGGGGGCCCACCACGGCCTGGTCGTCGACAGCAGCGGCGATTCCTACTTTCCGGAGGACTACCCGTGCATCGGCCCGGTCGACGGCGGGGTCCAGTCCGAAGAGGACGACGGGGTCAGCGACGAGGGCTGCAGCTACTACCCCGACACCGTGTTCCCGGACAAGCACCACCACGACGGCCAGCAGGACCACAACCACCACCACCACCAGGCGGCAGAGTTGGACGAGCCACAGCTCGAATGGTGGGTTTGGTAATGACGCCAATTATATAAAACAAATGGGAAACTAAATGCAAAATCTAAACGTATCAGTCCTCCCTTCTTCGTCTTCCGCTCCCTCTCCCTCTTCACTTCGTCTTCGGCTCCCTCTCCCTCTTCACTGCTGCTACTGTCACCGGTCTCTAGTCAATTTCCAAGTGCTTATTAGTAATAGTATGGGCTTCGTGTGTACTTAATTGTCCATGTATGATCGATGCTTTGGTTGGGTATTTATAATATATATATAGGAATGGTGGGAATAAGAGTTTTTGGAGTAAAGGAACTCTCTCCATGCACTCTGGTGTTGTTGGTGTTATCTGTTATCGCACTGTGAGAGATAATGTTTGTTTCCGTTGCTCGTAATTAGTTAATCTGTTTGTGGAATTGTGTTTTTACTGCTTGTTTGCGTTACGTTTTCGTCCCATGCGTAATTCTTATGATTGATTGATTGAGATCGCTGTGCATAAAAGATTGCTAACCTTCTTCTTTTCTTTTCTGATTTTGAAAGATTTTGAGTCATGTTATGTTTTTTTCGGATTTTTTTTTTTTTTTTTTTTTGTTGTTATCCCTAAATATTTCACTAATAGTGGCATATTAATTGAAATTCATCTCTACTGCTAAATCCAATGTTCTTTCTGCATACAATTGATCAATGGAGTAATTCTTCAGCGTATATATTTTTGTAGGTGTTTTGGGCAAGCTAATACAGAGAGGTCCAATTGGTTACACAATAATCTCTGGTTGTGCCTGGTTTCTAAGTTTTCTTAGAATTGGATATGTTGAACGAGAATAACGAAATAATAATATCTAATATATATACAGCCAACTTAAAATAAAAGAGAGAGAGAGAGAAAAAAAAAAACTAGGTTCTGTTTTCTGTCAAGTTCTTGCTGTCTTTATGCTTTTGGCTGTAAATGGTACCTGCAACTTTTCCAGTACAAAGTTTCTCTTCAAACTTTTCTATTAGAATCCAAAACACAAACATTAACAATTATCAACCTTCTCAAGCGCAAATAATAAAGAATTTGATGATTGATATCTTATACTCTAGTTCAAAGCCTAATTACTTTATATTTTTATTTAAATTTATTTTAAAAATAAATGAAACGGATAGTTCTCTTTCTCTCTCTCTCTCAAAAAAAAAAAAAAACAAAAAACAAACAAAGAACAGAACAATTAAAAATACACTACTTAAAATTTTGGATGCCAAGTTTAAATATTAAGTGAAAAACTTGAGAGTAAGACATGTACATAACTTGGATCTACTCATTTTCTCGATCGAGCTTGATCTTTAGTTTAGATTTTTCCTTGCAAGTAATAGTAAACAGACCGTAAGTTCTAACCCAATAGATGGAGTTGTAAACATCAATAGTGCATAGATTTTCAATGGGCCTTGCTCCCTTTGATTGGATATGGAGACGCCTTTTGTCGTGTTCCGGCCCCACTCTGACAGCCTTGATGGATTCCCTCCTTTTTATCACTGACAACAACGTCTGGCTCTCCTGTTCCTCATGAAAACGATGATGATGATGAATGCTTTGTTGCTTCTTCTATCCTCATTTTGGGGCCGATTATCGATTATCGATTATCCCTTATCTTCTAACTGTTGTTCTATGTTCATCAAATTATTACATCAATTTGGACATGATAAGATCAAACACAGTTCTCCTCCCTTCTTAATAAGGACATATTGTTTCGCATTCAGAATTGGTCTGAATAAATGCGGCAAACGAGTGAATAATATTGGCAGATGATTAGATTCTTATGGAATCCAATATCACCATATCACAAGCAACAACATCTCGTCAGATTTTTAAAAAATAATCGAAAATACAGATATAGACTTAGTCAGAATCAAAACTCTCTGCAACTCTTGCAAGAGACAATCTCATCTTAACAAATTAAGTTGATTATTTAACTCAACATCAAATTTCTCCTTTTCCTTCTATCCCACCACTGTTTAATTTAATCCTAATTTTTTTTTTTTGTCTTTGCTGTCTATGAAACAAGCACTTGTGATTTGTTCACACAAAGTTTGCCACGTGTTTTATTTATTTTTTTTTTAGCTTTGAGGGATGTGTTATATATATATATATATATATATATATATATATATATATATATATATATATATATGTATGCATGCATGTTTTTTTTTCTTCTTCTTCTTTTGATTACTACTTTTAATTAGCTACTGGAGAATATAGGGATTTGATGGGGGTGAGTGGGTTTAGGAGGCAGTGGAGTGGGGGCGATTGTGACTCAAAATGATTTTCACAGAAATAAGACGTGACTTGTCTCGTGTACGTTTACTTCCATCTTTCCCATCTCCCGTTGGCTTCCCCAAAGTAGATCTCCACCCAAACTCTAATAAATTATATTCTTCCTACTGTAAAGCTGCGGTGGTAGTTTCTTCTCGGAGCTTAAAAAACCATTTTTGAAGCGTTTTATTGAACCCACAAACATTTGGATCGTGCGGTTCCAGATTCCACGTAGCTTTATCATGACTCGGTAGAGATTTATACTGTTATTGTTTTGTGCATCGTCTTTTTGAGCATTCGTTAAGTTCCGTAAAATCAGTGAACTGTATGATTCAATAATTTATGCCGTTTTAGGATTTGGTGACATTTGCAGTGGATCCCACTACCATCGGTTTCATCAGTGGAAGTGTCCCTCCCTTCGCGAATTTTATGAGTTTGAAATAATAGTTTTTTTTTTTTTTTTTTTATCTCAAAATAGTACTACTATATATAAGTTGAACTTTTTATCATCATTAGTGTTAGTGTACATATATATATATATATATATATATATAGTCGATAATAGTCAGATATAAAAGAATTTGCACATATAAAACACTAAATTATGCTTAAGAATACAAAGAATAATATATTTAAGGAGCAATACTGCTGCAGGTTTAGATTTCATATTACGAACTATTAGTTCAGGAGTATTGGCCTTTGTATCTACTTAAATTTGAGACTTGTGACTCCGACTGCGATTTGGCGTAGTTCTATACGTTTCTACTACATTAATTGATCTTACCTTTTATGTCAAAGATGGTATAGCACTACTACTGTGCCATGAAAATAACAATTCGAGCCCATTTTGGCCCAACCAAAACCCCAAGTGCTGAATGGTAAGATCCAATACACAGTTGTTGAACTGTTTGAAGCCTTAAAGGGGCTTCTAGCTGCATCATTTTATATCCACCAGAATCTTTTTTTCTTTTTTTTTTTTTCCAAATCCTTTTAGACCTTTACACAGATCACATTAGATATGCAGATGTAGTGGAAGTGCATACAAGGTTGCTATCATTGCAAGTGCCCCCATTAGTTGTTGCACCATGTTCAGTTTGCGGGTCTAATTTTAAGCCCCGCTTTCGTTTGAAGTGCGCACTGACAAAATAAATTTTAAACGACCGGCTAATTTAAAGAACTTGTTTATATGTGATCTTTTCATATAAATATATATATATATATATATATATATATATATATAAACATCTATCTCCTCCTCTCCTTTGTTATTCGATTATCACCAGTAACTTGATATATAAAGAAAAAAAAAAAACTATGTACTCGTCAAAAATAGTGGCCCAAATATACGGAAATAAACATGGAGAAAATAGCTCTATACTGGACAAAAATAGTGGCCCAAATATGAGAAAAACATGGCGAAAATGACGCGACATGAGTGGTCATTTGTGGATGAGACCACACACCACACATTGCAATGGAGCTCGTATGTACAGGTGTACGCTTATTGTGATGTCTAAAGGCCACTATCAACCCCCAGCAAATGCGTGTACAAGTTGTTTATGCTCATCCCAACCCTCCTAAATTAATTTAACTTGTCACAGACAATGATTGTATTAATTTTATATGTACGTTTTTCTAACAATATTATATAGCTCTATTATTTTCTACATCCTATATGATCTAAGATTTTGTGATTAGTCCTAAATTCTAGGTTAAACGTATAGAGGATTTTGTATTTTTCTCTTTTTTTTTTTTTTTTTTTTTTTTTCAAATGAATTTGAGCTAAGTCTAAAATATTTTATTCCGATCAAATCTTGCTATTTTGGATTATCCCAAAATAGCTTGGATAATTAGCTATTCCACCATTTTGGTGGAATATTACTATTCTAAGAATTAATTTTAAACTTTATAAAGATTATAAATTGAATTAAAGCTAAACTATATAGACATAATTTATTATATATTATAATTTATTATTTTTATTATAAAATTAGTAATTATATATATTAATACATATTATTTTTATTTAAATATTATAATAAATTATACTTAAATATTATAATGAATTATTTTTATTAAATCTAAGTTTAAGTAGAAGTTGAAATTTTTTTTTATTAAATTATAATTTATAATAAATTATTATAATATATTATTTTTATAATAAATTATTTTTATAACAAATTATTTTTATTAAATTATATTTTATATTAAATTTAACCATCATTTTTTTAACTATTCTCTACTATTTTATAAAATTAAACAAACGTAATTTCAGTTATTTCTGAAAATAATTACAAATCAAATATAATTTTACTTTTATTTCTGATTATTCCGAAATAATAAGCTATTCTAGAGATAAAATAATTTATCCCAATGTCCGTTGGCCTCGAATCAAACATGACCTAAAACAAGAAAAAAAAGATAAGCCATTTAAATCCAAACCCAAATGAATTGAAGTTAGAATTTTCTAACCAAGGGGGCCAAAAAGATAGTAAAAAATCGAGTCGTATTTAATATCACTATTTTTATAATAATAATAATAATAATAATAATAATAATAATAATAATAATAATAACTCAAACTTCATATATTTGAAAGGTTTTTAATAGTTAACAATTATTTTTGCAATATATGTAACAAATAATTTTGTTTAACAAAAAAAATAAATTATATATTTTATCAAATTGATTGATGATTTCATTAAATTTATAGTTTAAATTAATTAACTGTTAATAACTACTTATGTATACAATTTAACAAAAACTTTTTGCTTAACTAATCATAAAAGATCAATTCAAAAAAAAAATGGAACTCCCAATATATAATAGATATGAAATTAATAAGGAATAATTTTCTTTATACTCCTAAAAGCTTGTAAAAAAATTTTATATACCTAGCATTTCAAATTTACTCTGGATAAGATTTTGTTTCTTCTTTATATACCTCCATTTTTAGTATTTTTGAGAGTATTGGAAATAATATGGGTTTTATAAAAGATATTTTTGAAAGGATAACTTTTTGAAGAAGAGTAGATATAAAAGTGATTGGGATATATAAGCAATTGCTCTATTGATAAAATTACAAAACTGGAGATTTTCTAGTATTAGAAGAGCAATGCTAATCCATACACTCCAAAAAGGGTGTAAGATATACACTCCATCCATATATGGAAGGGGTGGTGACCAGTAAAATTCATTCCATATCAGAATGGATGGGATGTAAGATGTATACCCCTCTTGTTCAAATTTTTTATATAATTAGACTTTAAAAAAAAAAAAAAAAAAAAAAAAAAAAACCCTTAAAATACTTCTTATTAAATTTTTCATAAATCATGGTCCCCTTCCCTGTTTGCAAGGATGGCGGTCCGGCCCAAGTTTACTCGGTCTGGCCGATCAGAGTATTAGAATTTGAAGTCCAATACATGGTCCAAGCAAGCTTAGACTATTCCGGGCCGGGCCGATCTGGCACCTCTTTGTATTTGATTGGACCTATTCTTACCACCGCTCTTTATTTGAAACTCGAACTCAGAATCTTCTTTTTTGCTCAATTTTTTATAGAATACTATGTTAACAGTCTTTAGCGATCTATTGCTAAATAGACTCGCCAAAATCAGCAGAGAAAATCTTTCAGTTTGATGCTTATTGTTGTTGCCAATGAACTCTTAAACAAAATATAAAAGAGAATTTTGACTACATGAATTGACCCAGTAACCAAATGTTGACTTTTGTCTTTTTTTTCTTTTACTAAAAAAAAAAAAGCATAAACCACGT
The DNA here is from genome assembly GCA_029168755.2 of Tillandsia fasciculata. Taxonomy (NCBI): domain Eukaryota; kingdom Viridiplantae; phylum Streptophyta; class Magnoliopsida; order Poales; family Bromeliaceae; genus Tillandsia; species Tillandsia fasciculata. The sequence goes on along the minus strand of CM054933.1, from coordinate 28,725,181 downwards.
GAACTGAGTAAAAAACACCAAAAAAATATATATATATTTTTTTTAAAAAAAAAGAATCACTTTTAGAGTGTACCTTCTAATTTTTGTCCGATTGTAAGTAGCAGTTAACAGGTCCACGAGGTTGGCACGACTAATGGTACGAAAAAAGTCACTGCGATCTCTGTTGCGTGCTTAGCCTGAAATTATGGAAAGCTAATTCTCTGATTTTTTTTAACCACAAACAAAATAAAATCATTCCCAAAAAAAGACAAAATAATAATAATAATAATAATAATGATTGAACATACAGAGTTTGGCTATACTATTCGCTATTATCGCGATTTACTTTTGATGTAAAAATTATATTTTAATTTTTATATAAATTATAAATTTTATAATTTTAATAGTCGATATAAATTTTTTTATTTAATAATATAAAAAATATATATATTAATTAAATTTTGATTAATTTTTTTTAGATTATTTAAAATAAAATTTATATTTATAATTTTGATAATTTTAAAAATATTTATTTTTAATCGTTTATTAATTTTTGTGTGATGATAGATAAAAGAGAATAATATCATAAAAATATTAAATTTAATTTTTAAATAATTTAAATAATCTAAATCATATTCAAGCGTATCGAAGATTGAGGATTTAAAAGTTGGATCCTCAAAAGTAAATCTGCAGCAATGGAGCGATAAAAATTTCACCCAACATTGAATTTATAAAATATTATTCTTATTTGTTTAATCGTAACAAAAATGTCGTTTTGAGATGAACGGCTGGATCTTGGCCTTTTACCTTACTAATAAGAAAAATTGCACAGAAGCAATTGTTTGAGATACGAAAATAAACCGGTTCGGTCCCACATCCCTTTCGCACCCCGCTTCTCCCTCTTTCTCTCTTCTCCTCCCACTCCCACAACCCCACTACGCTCGCTCGCTCACTCCACGCCCACGCCCACTTATTAGGGTTAGGGTTTTCTGGTGAATCGGGAAACCTAATTCGGTGCGTCAAAAAAGATGCGAATTTTCCCATGAAAAAAGAAAAAGAAAAAAAAAAAAAATCAGGAATCGCGAACAAGAGGATATATATATACTGGGAATGTTGATAGCGATCGCGCTCTCCGTGGCGCTCCTCCTTGCAGGGATCGGGGCGCTGGTGGCCGTCCACGTGTGCCTCGTGGGTCGTGCGTTTCGCAGGGCGGTAGGAGGGTTCGAGACGATGGGGGTAGTCGGCGGCGGCGGCGGCGTAAGCGTAGTCGGCGCCCGGGGCTTGTCCCCCGCCGACTTAGAGAAGCTCCCCTGCTACTACTTCGACTCAGGAGGCGGAGGAGGAGTTGCGGAGGAGGAGGAGGAGGAGGAGATCATCAAGGGCGGATCCGACGACGCCGGGGACTGCGCCGTTTGCCTGGAGAGCTTCCGGATGGGCGACACGTGTCGGCTCCTCCCCGCGTGTCGCCACAGCTTCCACTCCCGCTGCGTCGACTCGTGGCTCGTGAAAAGACCGATCTGCCCCGTGTGCCGACGTGCGTTGGGACCGGGTGATGACAATTCGACCTCCTGAGTCCTGAGTCCTGAGTCCTGAGTCCGAGTCCTGACTCATCATCACCCGCTTCGCACGTGATCCCTCCGGGATAGAAATTTCGCACTCTTCTTTGTAAAATTTTGTAAATTTAGACTTTGTATTTGCTTTGGTGTGTATATATGTTTCGATAATCATCCTTTGGATTAGTTAGTTTTCTCTCCACCCACCAATTCACTTCACGGTGTTAACTTACTAAAACCAAACTAACTACATTTCTATTTTGGCCCAAGTGCTTATTGTTCCCATAAAATTTGTTAAAGTTAATTATCACGCGTTAGCAGAGGAGAGAATTTTTTCTATGATTTTCTTTTTTGGTTTCCAAGTTTCAATTCATTGACAAAGAAGATTAAGGCTGACTAGAATAGTAAACCAAAATGTATTATTACCAAAAGAATTATTCTCTGTTTTATAAGAATAAATAAGCATTGTGATCAGAAACTACATTTCAATAAACAAACGCAAATGATTTTCCATTTGAAAAAATTATATATTTTACATTCTATCTATTTTAAAATAAAATAAATTTTATTATTCAGTTCAAAATCAATATAATTAGCTAGTAAAACGTATATAATTTTTTTTTTTTTTTAAAAAAAAATATATATATGTATTATCGCTTCATTCACAGAAAAATAAATTCGTATATAAAAATAAAATAGTCAGACTTCATCACGAAAGAAAAAAAAAAAAAAAAACTCTAAACCGATCGAAATAAACGAATGTCAGCTAGCAAATTATGGAAGTCTACTATTTTGTTCCAATTAAATAATATTATCCATCACTCTTCGGACTATGTTTTTTTATTATCGAAACGTCTATTATACTGTTTCAATTAATTGATCCACCATGTTAGTTGTTAGTTGTTAGTTGTTAGTTCTCTTCTCCCAAAAGTCTCATTGGCAGGTTTACTTTTCAGTTTTCACAGGCCTTCCTCGCGTTGAGGTTTATTTTTCGCAGGCTTTCCGGCGTTTGTTAGGAGGATTTACCGTGTGAGCATGACTTAGACTGCGTTTGATTCGGATATAAAAAAAATTTAATTATGTCAGAAATAAATATAAAAAATTTAATTATATCAGAAATAAATATAAGTTATGATATTAACAGAAACTAATGTTAATTTATATTTGAATGGATATAAAAGTTATATCGGCTATAAAAAAAAATTATGTTTAATAAATTAAAAGAAATAAAAAAAATAAAAAAAATTAAATTTTTATAAAATAATAAAATAAATTTTAAATTTTATAAATTTAAATAATTTATAATTTAAAATAAAATTAATTAATAAAAAAAAAAAATTACAGGTGGAACAACTCAACAGTTGTTCCTCCTTATCCCGAAATTAGGTGAAACAGCTGTTGCTAACAGCTTTTTATTGTTTGAGTATAAAAGAGGATATTCTCTAGTTCTTGTATCAAACGGAGCCGCAAAAAATTTTAATTGTATATTCGAGTATTATTAATTTATTGATTGAATTACCACTCATTTCGTACTTCCGATCTAGCTATTTAATTTAATTTATAAGCAACAAGTAAAATGTTACATGCACTAAGTTTTATGAAGTATATTATAAAATTTAAATGACGCATGATTGAAGCCGATTGCGAAAAATATTAAGATAGAATTTACTTATTTATCAAATAAAATCAGCTTTTTTTGAACAAAAGTTTGTAAAAATTAGTCAAATGTTTTGATTTATTTAGTTTGTACCACTTAATAAATATTTTAATATAAAATTTAATTCACTATTTATTTAAATAATTTTTAGTCACATATCATACAACGCATTGAAATTGTAGTTTTTTTAAAAAATTTGTGCTAGGCCCGGCATGAGGCCCATGTAATAAAACGATTCGTGATGTCATAAAGTAAAATAAAAAGAGCAGATTTTTTTAAAATATATATATATATATATATATATATATATATATATATATATATATATATATATATAAATTTATTTGAATTATAAATTATTTTAAATTTATTATTTGATATTTTAAAATTTTAATTTTATATTTTAACTTTTTAATTTATTTGATTTAAATCTGTCGCTGATATTTTGATTTTAAAATTTAAGTTACTTTTTTATTTTAATAAATTTACAGTTGTAAACATTACATGAGGAATACTAGTTAAATTTATAAAAATAAATATCACATTTAAATTTAAAAATTAAAAATGTCGTTGGTTGATTCAAATCAAATAAATTAAAAATTAGATAATAAAGTTAAAATTTTAAAATAATTAAATTTGTAAAAATAAATATCATATTTAAATTTAAAAATTAAAATATCGTTGGTTGATTCAAATCAAATAAATTAAAAATTAGATAATAAAATTAAAATTTGAAATATTGAATAGTCGATTTAAAATAATTTATAGTTCAAATAAATTCTATATATTTTTATCAAAAAGAAATAACTCTAAACCTTATCTATTTTGAAGCTTCTAATATTTTAATTTTAGTCCAATCTTTCGATTTACTTAGTTTAAACCACTTAATCGGTTTTCTAGTACAAGATAGAGTCATTGCATGCTTATTTAGTATATTTTTTATAATTTACGTAGTCATAAATTTATAGAGATAAACAATTAGGATAAATTTTATATCCGAAAATCTATCAAATTATCTAAATCAAACAAACTAAAATATTAAATATTAAAATAAAAAATTTTAAAGCATTAGATAATCAAGTTAAAATAATTTTTCCTTTAAATAATTTTTTTTTAATATTTTTACTAAATATAAATAACACATTTCAATTGTAATTTGTTTTTAAAAAATGTACTTTTTTATAACAAACAAACAAATGCCGTTTCAAAATGTGACTTTAAAATAAAAAAACTAACACTCCTAAAATTTGAATAGTTTGTTTTTTGTTTTTTTTGTTGTTGTTATAAGAGAAAAAAAAAAAAATAATATCTGTTTCGTTTATTTATTTTAAAAATAAATTTAGCTGAAAATTATATAATAAGTAGATTTAAATATAAATTTAATTGTAAATTATAAAAAAACTAGATTTTAAATTTAGAATATCAAATAGTAACAATGGATCAAATATTTTTTCCAAATTTGAATTGTTAAAAGTTTGAATTGAATTTATATTTCTAATTTTTGCCCAGTCTCGGACAAAGTAGGTCGCAGAAATCCGGTTCACAAAGCAACCGTTCTTCCGCGTGTACGGCGTGCTGGGTGCATACGCTTCGTATGAACGCTACCTCTTTTCCTTAATATATATGAGCAAAAAAAATATAGAAAAAAACACAAAAAAAAAAAAAAAAAAAAAAAAAATAGAGAGGAGGAGGAGAGGTGAAAAGGTTGAAGAAGAAGAAGAAGAAGAAGAAGAGGAGAGAAATGGCGAACAATGAAGCCGCCGCGACGGAGACGACGAGGGACGAAGAGACGCCGACCAATCACAAGACCCTCCTCAAAAGCCCCTCTCTCTTTCAGGTCACTCAGATTCATCATCATCTCTTTTCTTTTCTTTTCTTTTCTTTCTTAAAAAAAAATTAAATTAAATTCTTTTAAGAAAATTATGTCGCTGAATTCGATAACTGTCTCATGTTTTTAACACTAATCAAATATATTTCATTGAATTTCATCTTTTTTTTTTTAGATTTAATGGTAATTTTTACGGGTTTTTTTTGTGAAATATTGTTCTGATTTTGATCTTCGAGCTTACATTATTTTATTATTGAGCCTGATTTGACAAGTAATCTACCTGCTTTTTATTTTAATTTAGAAAGAAAAAATGGTGCGAAATAAGCAGTTACATTTTTTTTTTTTTTTTTTTTTTTTTTTTGTAAAGAATGGAAATTATTTGCTGTTTAAGAAAAGAGTAATTCGCCGATTAAATGGAAATTTAAACTGATGTCGACAATTGTTTGAAATTTCGAGTCCAATAAAGAGTTTGGCTAAATATGTTATAAAAAGTGAAAAATTTAAGGTTTTTTTTTTTTTTTCCGAGTGTTTCTAATAATTAATCACAACTTTATTATGATAGATGTAGTTTTGTTTTTTTATCACAATTAAAAAAGTAAATAAATTTTGCAGTACATATTGGACACGAGTGTGTACCCCCGCGAGCCTGCATGCATGAAAGAGCTCCGCCGCATCACTGCCAAGCACCCCTGGTACATTTATCTCTCACTAATTTGTTCATTATGCATCATATTATATCTCAACTTTCATTGAAAAAAAAAATAAAATAAATAGAGTTAATATAATAATCCTTTTTAGTTCCAATTTAATCTTATAAGTCAGTTTTTAAAATTAAATCTTATATTTTAAATGTTAAAATTGAACAATCTAAACTGAAACTTTCTTGCTTTTTATATATATATTTGCATCTATCTGACAGGGGTGGCATGGCGTCGACGCCCGACGAGGTTCAATTCATCGGCATATTGCTGAAGCTGATGAACGCGAAGAAGACGATGGAGATCGGCGTCTACACCGGCTACTCCCTCCTGGCCACCGCTCTCGCCCTCCCTGATGATGGCAAGGTTTGTTCTTATTCCTTTTTCCTTATTGATGCTGTTGAAACTTGTAATGCAAAGGACACCTGCTGTATAATGATATTTTGGTCACTTGTTAACTTTGCTTAGATACTGGCATTGGATATCAACCGGCAGAACTACTCGCTGGGCCTTCCAGTGATTGAGAAGGCTGGAGTGGCCCACAAAATCGACTTCCGAGAAGGCCCTGCCATGCCTGTTCTCGACCAATTGGTGTCCGAGGTAAAGAGGGAAGAAAAGCAAGGAGGGAGGGCAGGCCCTGCTGCACTTATCAACCCCTTATTTCTTTTCCTTTTTCTCTCCTCTTTTACCTGGATGATAAATTTAATGCTTGCCGCGCAGGAGGAGAACAAGGGAACATTTGATTTTGTGTTTGTGGACGCCGATAAAGAAAACTACATTCGTTACCACGAGAGGATTCTGCAGCTGGTGAGGGTGGGAGGAGTCGTCGCCTACGACAATACCCTGTGGAGCGGATCGGTGGCAGCTTCGCCGGACGAGCCTCTGCCTCCGGGATATCTGATGTACAGAGAGGCCATGATAAATCTTAACAGGGCACTAGCCGCTGACCCCCGCATCGAACTATCCCAGCTTTCGATCGCCGACGGGCTTACTGTCTGCCGCCGTCTCTATTGATGGCGGCTCTCTCTTTTCTTTAGATGCTTGGTTTAAATGTGGTCTCTTTTATCGTTCGTGCATTTATTTTTTGTGATTGAAGAACTCTGTTAAGTGATGATGATGATGATGATGATGGTGTATCGTTTAATTAAATGCTTGTCATTGATGTTTCTATCTATATTTAAAGTGATTTTTATGATCAATGTCATTTTACTTGCATATGTAAGGCCAGTATATAAAACCAACATTCTCACGTTTCAACAAAACCAGCTTTTATTTTATTGATTGAGACTAACAAAATGCAACCAACAAGGATGGATTTTTACACTCGACTATGAACACCCAACACAAACCCAACATTACAAGTGCATCTCTACTGCAACTCAATATTATCCTATTTACATGTATGTATGTATGTATGTATGTATATATACATAAACTGTGAACCTGATCTCGGCTCTTATAAAATGGGAGCAGAGATCATAAAACACCGTAAGAAAAAAAATACTGCTGTGCCGAGGCTGTTGTTAGCTAGCTAGCTTTTACTGCACATGAATGACGTGATCGCCATTCGGCGGTCTCGGAAGAGGAGGGTAACTCTGCTTTTGGTGCCGATGAATGTGATTGAGCAGCAACCGCGCCTTCTTTCCGGCCCGAGGGGAGCCCTCTGTTGCGAGCGAATACAAGGAAGACATGAGCGCGGGCATCTTCTCTAGCAGGCTAACAACCTTATCGCCGCCGTCAACACACAGAGCGAGTAAAAGCGACACGCAGTGCTCCTTTCCCGACTGAGAGGTCAGTGAGTTGAGAACCTCCACGAGATGAGGAACGGAGGAACACTTGAAGATCACGGCCGCCCCTTCGTGGCTCTCCGCTATCTTTTCGAGGGCTGCGATCGAGTCGTCGACGATATCTTCTCTGTCACTTGAAAGAAGGCTAGTGAAAACAGGTATAGCCCCCGCCGCGACGAGCTTTGAGTGGTTCCCGGGGTATTGGACAAGCCCGAAGAGGGCCGCGATTGCGTTCCTCTGTCCCCTGTAATTGCCTTCTCTTAGGAGCTCTACTAAAGTAGGAATTGCATTGGGGATCTCTCCGATCTCCATTCGGTACTCTTCGACCGAAGAGAGGTAGAAGAGGATCGCCGCTGCGTTCTGCTGAGCTACGATTGTGAGCCCCGTCTTGATCACATCTGTGATCAAGCAGAGTCCGCCGGATTCGAAGATCGCCCTACGACCGATCGGGTGCTTCGAGAGATTCAAGAGACCTGCAACAGCATCTTCTTGCATGGAAGGATCCGGCGTTGAGAGGAGGTAGAGTAGCCACGGCACAGCATCGGCTTCCACCAAGCAAGCTCTATTGAAGAGGTTAAATTTCGAGAGCCTTCGGATCTCGAAAGCGGCCTTCTTCTTCTCTTTTACGGTTCCTCTCGCGAGCTTGTCGATTAGGAAAGAAACGGCCATTCTGATTGCTCCGGCGGCAGCTGGGCTGAAGGGCGAGGCCGTCTTTTCCACGTTCCGCCGGTGCTTGGTGTTGTTCGGCTTTGCTATCGGGACACTAGTACCGCTACGAAACTTCTCTACGAGCTTTCGAATTGCGAAATTGGGGACCAAATCAGTATTTTTTAGCTTCTGACCTGTTACAGGACAAGTGAGGCGGCCGGATTTTATCCACCGCTTGATCGACGACCGATCGTAGGTCTGCCCCGTGGTGGTCGTCACGGGATCGGTCATGAGATCGAGGGAGATCGGGCATTGCAGAGCTTCTTGGTTCAGCCAGTCGGAGATACTGCTCGCGTGCAATCGGCGCTCCTTTTTGTGCCTCGTTTTGCCGTTGACGGTGTCGAAAAGGACCACCCGGCAATAGATCATGAACGCCATCAGGCTGCCGGGGAGTGCAACTTGGTAGTCTTCTTCTTCTTCTTCGTTTTCCAAGGATGTAAAAATCTCTTCTTCCAAGAAGGTGATCTCTTCGTCGCAGTCGGACCATCCTCGAACCTGCAAATGGTTCAGCACCCGCTCGAGATCGCTCGCCGCGGGTGCGACGCCGTTCTTAAGCTGATCCAGCATCGACCGGATGCTCTTCGCCGCTCGATCGTCCTCCGGATCGGTCGCGATCGCCGCATTCAACGCTTGCTTCGATAGGAGCCGCACCAAATCCTTCACCTCCGGCGCCGCATTGACGCGGTCCAGCGGGAGCACGTCGAGCGCGGTTGCGATCGACCGGACGAGGACGCGGAGATCGGATGAGACGAATTCGGACCGCATCAAGACCAAAATCCGGGCGCCACGCCGCGAGCAATCGTTGATCAGGTGCCGGATCTTCTGGAGGGCGACGTGGAGCTCAGACAAGCTGAGGGCCGCAGAATCCGGAAGCGCCGATCCGTGACCCCGAACATCATCGAAGAGTTCGAGAAGCAGCCCAGTTTGGCGGATCGCCTCGCGAATGCTGCGACCGTGGATAGGGAAGGAGTGGGATCGTCGGGCGACGATCTCACGTGCGAGTGGAATGAGGGAATTGAGGAGAGTCGCCGGAGATGCAGCTTCGCACGGTTGAATCGCGGGAAGTGCAAGTATCCGGAGTTTGGACGGATACAGCAGGGAAGAAGATGGAGCGGACATCGAGTGACTCTTTTTCTTTTTTCTTTTTCTTTTTCTTTTTTTTTTTGAGAAAGAGAGAGAGAGCAAGAGATTTTGGAGAGAAGAATCTAAAATTTTGCCGTTTTGTTGATGCTGCGGTTTTGTTGATGGTGCGGTGGTTTGGACGTGTGTATTTATGTGTATATATATTATATATAGAGAAAGAGGATGAGGTTGGGGGTGTAAAATGGTGACACGTGTAGCCGTAGAGGAGATGACACGTGCGAGAAGACACGTGGAAGGAGATGCGAGAGGGCAGCTTCGAGGATGGCGGGCGCGGGTGCATGCGGATGCGGGGTTTTTAAAGGGATACGGAAGAGGAGTGGTGGGCCCCACGGGCCCGTTTGGACGCGTGTCGATTTGTTTGGGGGCTAAGGGGATCGTGTTTGATGATTTGCACCTTCCACGATGGGGCCCGCTCCTCCGACACCGTACCCGGGTCGGAACAGCAAACATTTACTTGAAACGGTTCGCCGAACGACGCGTTTGCTTAAATTTAACATTAATTTTACCTTTAAATTATGATTTCTAAAATTATCAATTTTAAGTCACCCCGCGTAAATAATTAAAATTTAATAAATAAATAGAAATATAATTGGCTCATTAAAAGCGACGTGGGTGACAACCACATATGGGGGTACGATGGGGACCAGCACGTAAATATCATTGCAGCTCACGTCTTTTTCCCTTACTAACTACCAAATGAGGACGTTGGGTCGGCTTGACTCAGCGCGATTTAGTCAACAAACTCATCAATAAAATCTTGTTGAGACAATTTGACAAATCTTATAAATCATCTCACATTCGAATATTAAAAATTTGTTCCAATCTAGATTTTGATTCTTTTTGAGATAATTTTTTTACTATATGATGTGACCAAATTTAGCAAACTATAGCAGACATTAATTCTTTCCCTCTCATAATGTGTGAGATTCATCATTAGTGTTTCGCCAAACTAATCATTATGTAATTAAAATATATTTTAGTTTCAAAAAATATTCAGAGGATTAAGAAGCTTAATTAGTGGTGGGCACGGGCCCGTTCACTCGGCAATCCTGAGACCCGTCGTAACCTTGTTTATATATATATATATATATATATATTCGTAAGTTATTTGGAATTATGCATTTATAATTTAAATAGTGAGGCTACCCAATCACAGACAGCCACGTCATCCGGCTGACCGACACCTTGATATTTTTGATACTCCCGAGCACGTTGAAAAGTGTGCCCTGTTATTGAATCCAACGCGTCTCACCGGCCAAAGAGTTAGCACCTGGCATTCACTAGTTAGTTTATTGGGTGCACCTTGTGGAGGGGCAAAAATTTTATAAGATATATATATATATATATATATATATATATATATATATATATATATATATATATAAAATAAAGATAATATACTATTTATTTTATTTATTTTTAAAATAAATTTAATTAAAAATATAAAATAATTAAATTTTAAATTTTAAATTTTGATTATCAACTACTAAATTTTTTTACCATAAAAATTTTATGAATATATTATTCTCAACAAGGGCACGGTGATACCCTCCCGTTCTCCATTTCTAAGGCCTTGTTTGGTTTGGATACAAAGGGAGATATCCCCCCTTTTTACTCAAACACTATTGAACAAAGGGTGAACTATTAGGTACAGTAGTTTCAGTACAAACAGAATAAGCTGGAACAACAGTTCTTACCTATTATTTTATAAATTTTTTTTTTACCAAACTACCCCTTCTCCCCTCCTTTCTCTCTTTCCAATACACTCTAATCATCACAAATCCCTCTCTCTCTCTCCCCTCTCTCTCTTCTTCCCAATACACTCATCATCACAAATTTATAATTTAAAATTAATATTATAAAATTTTAAATTTTAAAATTTAAATATTGAAAATTTATATTTAAAAATTTAAATTTAATTTGAGAAAAAAAATATTAAATTAAATATTATTTTAAAAAAATATAATTTGATTATGATTTTGATTTTATCTTAATTTTTTAAAAGCTTCAATTCATTAATTATCACATATTAAATCTTGAGGGTAAAAAAATAATTTACCCAACTTAACCTCTTTATTTTTCTTATTCCTCATTATCATACCAAACACAAAATCTCTTATCCCTAGAACCATCCCAAACATTTTTTTACCCTAGTTTTGTACTTTATACTTATACCTGGTACTACTAATTCTCACTAATTCCCGAACCAAACGATACCAAGATCAAAGAAAGAGAAAGAAAGGATGAGATGGACACGCGCACGCTACATACTGTACCAATTCGGAGTCCCCAAATAATATTGTTTGAATACTATATTCATAAAACTCTTACCCCTGGTGCACCTCGATCACCAGCCATAGAAACTACAATACATTATTCAAATATTCAGGATTCTAAGACACGCTAATGATTCACCTTTCGAAAAAGAAAGATTAATATTGATGTTGTATAATTGTGTACGTTAATAAGCTTACCATCTACTAAAGAAAATAATATCCAATGACAACTGTTTCTGCTGATATCCGCAGATCTGCAAGATTATAGTGTACATGAGAGTACAAGCCAAGGCTTGCCAAGCTACAAGCATACAGATTCTTGTTTACCCCACAGCTGGCTGTTGTATATGTTTGTAATTAGCAATAGATTTTGTTTCAATAACAAACTTTTCGAGTCTCCAAACATTAACTCAATTCTTCCTTCACGCCGCTTTCTGACATCCATCAGATGAATCACACCAACATATCTATTGCGGAATTTGATCAGATACATCAGCGTAATCTCTTTGGTTCATCGATAGGATTAAGAAGCTATGCGGGAGAAAAAAGTAGGTGCCGAGGAAAATTATAACTCCAAGATCAGCCTCTTCACCTATTGCGGGCTGCGGAGGATTTCGCAAGTATATTTGACTAGCACACCACATGCTGTACAGTATTGCTATCCCCAGGACAAGTCTCAACGATTGATTCGATTTTGAGATTATAGATTTCTCGTGCTTCACCCTGCATAACAGCAATATTAGTAAATATTTACATAATAACTAAAGAGCCATATGGTGGCGGCTCATTATAGTACGTAACAGGAAAAACGATCGAGCAATCCACTGCTGACTAATATTGTGCTAATGTTTCAAAGGAAGACTATCACATGATGATCTCTGTTTTGGTGAGACAAGAAAGCTAAGCCCAAACAGCTTTTGTTGTACTCAGCATTGGCCAGAAACAAGGTTATCTCGAGATCATGAGGAGAACTAATTGGTAACAAAATAAAAAAAGGTTGATATTTTGGTAACCACACAATTTGATCTCGTTTGAAGAAGCATTGTCAAAGACAAAAATCCAGAATGCAGCAGGTTTCGTTTTATGCTGATAGTTTACCTCATGTGAAAAGGAGAACATGCTGATAATATATATATATATATATATATATATATATATATAGTAGAGTTTATATATTTTTAAAAGCACAAGCTCAACCATGCTTGTGAATTTTTTATCATTAGATTTGCATTGAGATTTCTATAATTATACTTTCTCTTTCTCTCTCTTTAGTTGACTTTACAATTGCACAAATCTCAATGCAAATCCAATAATAAAAAATTCACAAGTATAATTTGGTTTGTGCTTTTAAAAACATATAAGCTCTACTCTCTCTCTCTCTCTCTCTCTCTCTATATATATATATATATATATATATAGAGAGAGAGAGAGAGAGAGAGAGAGAGAGAGTAGAGCTTATATACTTTTAAATACATAAGTCCAATTTTTACCGATGAATTTATATTAAGATCCATGCTATTGTACTTTTTTAGTTGACTTACAATAGCACAAATCTCAATACAAATCCAATGATATAAAATTCACAAGCATAATTAGTTTGTGTTTTTAAAAGTATATAAGCTCTACTCTCGACTCTCTACTCTCTCTATGGGCATTTGGCGAAACACTATGTAAGCCTTAATTTCATATTCTTGTGTCCCTACATACTTGTGTATAGTATGTACAACTTGATAATATATATATATATATATATATAGAGAGAGAGAGAGAGAGAGAGAGAGAGAGAGTCCTGCTACAATGCTTGTAAAAGTATAAAGTAATTGGTGCTTGTAAATTTTCTACCATTAGATCTATCCATTTAACTTATTTCACCTCTTAGATCATACTATTCCACCAACCACCCACTAAATCCGAGGGGCCCCTATCATCATAACCGTACATTCTTAGATTTAATGGTAGAAAACTCACAAGTACCAATAACTTGGTACTTTTAAAAGCATAGGAGCTCAATTCAATATATATATAAAGAGAGAGAGAGTTGAGCTGAATGCTATCAATAGTAAACTGGCTCGATTGCCACCCATTTGTTTTCGATGATGGAGCTTTCAAATCAACGATCGGAATCATTGAACATGATCTAGATCACAAAAAGTATATAAAAATTAAATTTTAAATCTTTTCGACATCATTGACCTTATGATCAAAAGTTACAAAATTTATAATTTTAATGATAGATATAAACTTTTTGCTCGTTTAACGATGTAAAGAGATCTAAATTAATTAAATTTTTGTTGAAAATTTCTTTAAACTATTTAAAACAAGATCTATACTTTTGATCTTGATTACAAGACTCCTATCATCACTTTTTGAAGGATATTTATTTTCACCGTTCATTTTTTTGTCCACTTGATGGACTAGAAAAGAATATCGAAAAAGTATGAAATTTAATTTCTAAATAGTTTAAATGGTCTAAATCATGTTCAACGGTGTCGATCGTCGATTTGGAAGCTCCATCATCGAAAACAAATAGGTAGCAAACGAGCCAATTTGATACTAATAGCATTCCAACCTAGCTATATATATATATAGTCCGGCTACTATGCTTGTACAAGCACCAAGCAATTGGTGCTCGTAAGTTTTCTACCGTTAGATCTACCCCTTTGACTAATTTCATCCCATAGATCATTCGATTCCACCAACCACTCACTTAACTCAAGGGGCCACTATCATCCTAACCACACATCTTTTTATCCAGGGGCTAAAAACCTACAAGCACCAATGATACTTTTAAAAGCATAGGAGCCCAATTCTATATATATATTATAATATATATATAGAGAGAGAGAGAGAGAGAGAATTGGGCTCCTATGCTTTTAAAAGTATCAAGTCATTGGTGCTTGTAGGTTTTTAGCTTTTAGATGAAAGAATGTGCGGTTAGGATGATAGTAAGCCCCTTGGGTTTAGTATGTTGTTGGTAAAATAGCATGATCTAAAAGATGAAATTAGTCAAAAGAATAAATATAACGGTAGAAAACTTACAAGCACCAATTACTTGGTACTTTTAAAAACATAGTAACCGGACTCTATATATATATATATATATATATAGAGAGAGAGAGAGAGAGAGAGAGAGAGAGAGAGAGAGAGGGCATTTGGCTAAGCGCTATGTAACCCTTAATTTCTTATTCTTGTGTCCGTACATACTTGTGGATAGTAGGCTCGCATTATCAGGTTGTAGATCATGTTCTTATGCATGAATAATGGAGAAAGTAGAGACCAATTTCATATTCATCATGCAAATTCATTGCAGAATGTTTCCTGACTAGCAAGTTGAGCTACCTGTTCCTATATAAAATATGAATTGGGTCTTCATCAAGCTGAATCCCCTATGCGAAAAAGAGAAGTATGACCGATAATCTTTCGCACATTCGTATGTTTCACACATAAGATCTTATTTAATAATAAAGGATCCAGCAGTTATCTGAAGTAAGATTGCCGGGCATGGTAGATTATCAGCACAAAAAGAGGTTCTGTAGATACACATAATAGGTGCATAGACCACATTAAACTTGAATATCATAGCTTGGTTTACAATGGAAACAAGAGTAAAATCTCACCTGTTGATGTATATAAATCCCCCAATTAAGAAAGTGCATAGCAATCCGACAACAATAACTGCATCAGGGTTGATAGGAGCTGGGCCCTTCCACCAACCTGTACTCAATACCCAGGTATACACTGAAGAATGACCATTTTCCTGCAATGCCAAACAACAATAACACAGTGGAGAATCAGAATACATTAGTGATTTCGGTAAAGGTCTCGAAGAATCGAGAATGAAATTCTAAGGCAGTTATCAGATTACTGCAATCTGACCTCGAACAAGTGGTCCAGGAAGAAATGCGACAGGGAGCCGGCGGACAACAGCAAGAAGCACTGCAACTTACTCAAAGGAGCCTAAAAAAGGGAACGAGAATTGCACCATCTCATGGTCATCGTCGTCGTCAAATTGATTGAAAAGAGAAGCAAGCAAGCAAGCAAGCAAGCAAGGAGTGCAGTGAATTGAATGAAACATACCCCGGAGGGCGAGTGGAGGAGTCCGGAGCGGAGGAGGCGGAGGGAGAGGGAGGAGTATAGGAGGGAGAGAGGGAGGCCGAGGAGGAGCGGGTAGTAGAAGGGGTGGTGGATCGCCGACATGGCCAGGGACCCGACAGAGGAGGAGGAGGAGGAGGAGGAGGAGAAGGAGGAGAGCCACTCGGCGAAGGAGCCGAGGTCGGGCCCGAGGAAGGCGTTGGCGGCGTACACGAGGCAGTGGTGGGGCCCGAAGCGCCCCCGACTGACCCGCATCAGCCCCGCTCCCACCCCCAGCGCGTACATCATGTGCGCCCCCGGCCCCGGCATCTCTCTATCTAATTCCAATCTCTCTCTCTCTCTCTCTCTCTTCTCTCTGACAATCCTGGTTGTGTGCGAGACAGAAAGAGGCGATTCACAGAGAAAGAGAGGGAAAGAGAGGACTCGCGAGCTGATAACTCGGGGGATCTGACGAGCCGGCGAGTCGGCGGACCGGATATCGTCGAAGTCACAAGTCTGCAAAATTAGGTAGAAAAACTTGTTAAGTACAGACAGAACCCCCTCACCTTTACATGCCTTTGGACAGCCAACCATACCCTTTTTTTTTTTTCTTTTTTTTTTTTCCCCTCTTTCTAATTGGAATTTGCTATAATCTTCACCCAAGATAAAAATCTACGAATAAATTTGATACTTTTAAAAACATAAAAACTTAATTAATTAATTAATAATAATAATAATAATAATACTTTTGGGTCGATTCAATTTTCCAAAAAAAAAAAAAAAAAATCAAAATACCAATTCCTCAAAACAAACACAATATGGATCATTTCAATTCTCATCCCAAACCTTAAACTCATCAAACTAAACATGCCCTTAGACCGACCATTCACCAAGCCATACACAAAAATACTTACCAAGGAAGCCAAACTAGTCCCCCATGCCCACACATACCCAATTTCCAATGGGCACCAATAAAACTAATATGCAGTGGAGAACCACAAGAAGCAACGATTGCAGAGGCAAACGGGATCAAAGCAATTTCGGCTTCGTGGTACAGTCAGTTAAAGAATCATAAGAACAGAAGGATGCAGAATGTTTTATGCAGTCTTTATCAGTGGTCTGCGGGAGAGACCGAGCAGATATAACGCATAAGAGGCCAAAAGAATAGACAATGATGATGGGAAGTGCATTCAGTGAAACCCGTGTCACAAAAGGAGCAGAAGATCCAAGAAGGGTGTCCTTTCAGAGATTAGCAGAACCACACCTCAAAAGCAAACACAAAGAAAAACCTTCCTAGTAAGATGATCAAACTACCACATATATGCAATGCAAAGCCTAATATATGTTTCAAGCTTGCAAAACCAAACTACAAGTACTACTGTAAGATGGAATTTTTATGTGCTATAGAAGAAGAAGTAACCTATCCAAGAGAAAAAGAAGCTGAGGAGAGCCTTCCCACCGAGTCCAAGATCACCACTATAACACCTTTTACCATTTTGTGGAAGCCAACTGTAAGGTAAACACATCATTGCTTCAATGGGCTAAACAGGCCCAAGGTTCTTACAGGACCAATTAGAAGCTTCACCAGCTTAAGATTTAGCGTAATGTAGTCTAGCTCCGGCTCCGACGACAATCACTGAAAGCAGGACTAATTAATTAGTTCTAGTACTTGATGAGTATATTGGATGTCCAAACAAGCTCTCGACTAATAACAAAAGTAAGAATTTTTTTTCTTGATCTTACCCTAGGAATTTGATTTTGTCCATTGCTAGGTCATCATAATCATTATTTTTGGTAATAATATATTCCACCTAGAAACTGATTTACCATGTTCGGAAACTAATGATTAAGATGACAGATACATTATGAGTTTGAGAATGAATTTTCACGCTCCTTGTCAACCATGCACCATGCACCCCGTTAGTAAACAAGAGTTATGCTGAATAGGATCCTCATGTATCCAAACAGGCCCTATTAAGCCTACACATCTAAGAAAGAAATATAGGGAAGAAAGAAACATAGGGTCATGTAACTATGCAGGAGGATCAATTAACTATGCAGAAGGATAGAAAATCCTTACCTGCGTCCATTACTTGGGATTTTGACGCCTTCTGATTCCTGAAACTCCACGACCTATGCGCCACTGACACTCCGTGAGAATGTGGCCAGGCGCCCCACATTCATTACACCTGCCGTCACCACTGCTGCTGCCTTGGGAACGCCCACCTCGACCACGGACACCACCACCACGACGATGACAACGACGATACGTGGTACTATGAGCGGGCTCCACACGCCACCCATTTTTGCCTGTCAAAACAAAGGTCAAGTGAGAAAAGCTTCATCTCTCAAGATAGAACATGCAAGAGGACTGATGAAGGATCATGAACCGACACCCTTGATTTAGACCAGAGAAAGCCTACATCATATCCTTCAAGGTTTGGAGGTGATCAGCTTATCAAGTTCTGAATCACGTTTTTTAGCTTTCATTGCTTTATAATAGTGCCCAATTATTAATACTGCAAAGGCAGCTGATAGGCTAAAACTTGTATACACAGTTTAACGTTGGTTATCATGATCAACTAATCATATGAATCAGCACTACATGTAAAATAACAGCACAAACCATTTAAAGGGCCATACTATACTGATCACTACACAGAAAATTTATGTCAAGAAAAACAGTTGTAACATGGGCAGGTAAATAGAATCTTATTTGAAAGAACATATTATCAAGCTTCACAACTATGTAAAGCAGATCAATTTGAAACAAGAAGAAAACTGTTTTCAGCTTAACCTTTAGTGAAGTGAGTGGCAAAGAACTCACATGTTGAGAAAAAATTATGACCAGAATAAAACCAATTTACAACAATTTCTTCACCCTGCAGCAGTTGAGATGATTTTCATGATAGAGAAGAAACTAGACAGCAAGGCAAAGCAGTAAGAAAAACTATCCAATCTAACCAAAATACATACCTTTCATACCAGTGATGACAGCCATATAACCTAAATCTCCCCTACGACGTTATGCAAAATCCATAAATCGTTATATGAAGGAAGAGAACAATGGCATAAGTCATCTTGCTTCAAGCAGTTGATAAGATCCAAACCATGTTCCATTGCATAAAGGAATCAATATGAGAAAACTTTCTAGAAGATATCTCAAAAAAACAAACAGAGAAATAAACTGTTAAAATAGAAATATGGAGTATACATCACATACCATTCAATCCAAGAATGGCATCTTGCGCATCCTTTACGTAATCAAATTTAACAAATCCATAGCAAAGATGTAGAGCAACCCATATACTACATGAATTTCCAAGCGTGCATAGGAGTCAACTAAAACTGCCATGAGAAAACTATCTGAAAAAGGTCCAATGGCTATATTCATATTGCAACTAAAGCAGGCATTAAGAAAATTACAGTTTAACGTCAGTTAACACATTCCACTTCATTGCAAAATTGTATAACTGGGAAAAAATAATAACAATACATAAAGGAAAACAAAAAAAGATATGCGCTAGTATATTTTTTTACTGGAACATCTCATAAGGTCATGGTAGGAAATTTGGATAGGTCCAACAAAGGTACCTTTGAAGCATCACGCCAACAAATAAATCAACTTAAAACATATTGCACTCAAATGCTAGTTGAGAAAAAGGTTACATTTGAGCTAGATAACAGGTCATGGAAGCCACTGCGGCCATCCTAGGGCTAGGTGTTACCCACTACAACATGCACTTCTCCTATAAAACCAGTGCTTATCACAGGAATCACATTGAACGGAAGTGGAGTTTGTGCCCGGCAGAGTAGTTTAACTGCAGCATTCCAAAAGCCCAAAATTGGAGTTCACGCAGATGTTGGATCAATATGCAATGGCATGAGAAGCAGGCAATCTTTGCGGTAAACAGCTACATTGGTTCAAATTCCATATGAAATAGGGATCTAAACCATGGGCAGTTCTATTAAGACGGCATTTGTGACATTTTTTTTCGCATAATTTATGTCAAACTACCGTAATACAACTCTGCAATTAAGCAGACGTTTTGAGATAAACGTGATTTTACTAGGGTAGCTAGATACAATGAAGAACAGACAGTAAAATGCCAAATAGCTAGCTCGTAGGCTAATACCAGTCAACAACATAGTGCTAATCGAATGGCTAAACCTCACTCAATGAATTCTATCATCTCGAGAGAAAAATGCCACCAGTAAGTACAGATTATAACCGAAAGATAGGAAATTGGATCAACTTCAATGGAAACAAATGAACAATGTTTGCAAGAACTCTTCTGGTGCCCAGCCCAGTAAGATCTACATAAAGCTTTTCTAAACGAACCTTTTTTATGTGCAAAAGCTAATCCGCATTCTATTCCGCCTCAAACTCATTGGCGAGACTCTCTTTATCAGAGAACTGCAGAGTTCATCGTGCTCACCTTCTAATAGCACCATAAACTTGAAATTCATTCCTACGATCTTTTCTTGGGTCTTGTGAATTCAAGTCGCTAACAAACACTTTAGGCATCGTGATCCCTGATTGACCTAGTAAATGTGCAGCAAAACGACCGTATTAGCTGCAATACCATATTTAACTACTAACCGTCTAGGAAAAAATGCATGTCCCTTGAGGAGTTGGTCTGCAGAACAATTCGAATGCATGGGGAGCCTAAAAATCTTGAGATATTGATTTGAGAAACCACCCCGCAGGTTTATGATCAACAATGACCTATTACATTATTTACGCAATGGGATTCAACACAAGCTACCGATCAAAGATTTCTTGTATTAACATTTCATTGCTTGCATAATGGATGATATCAACTTCTCAGGAGAAATTTACTGATGCAAGAAGTTGCTAATTACAACTTTGAAGCACGATCAAGATTAAGAATTCGACATACCCTTAACAGAAGCAATAGCATTTACAAAAGAAAAACCCTCTAATACCACACAAGCCACCGCCGAAACAGAGTTCAAAACCCTAAATCACGATTCAGCACGAGAAATTAAGGGTTAAAAGAAAAAAAAAAAAAAACGAAGTAATCAAGAATTTGATTTTACCGCCGTAACGAGAGCGACAATTGGGAAAAAAAAGGTCAGGGGATTGGGGGAGGACGATGATGGAGGGTGAGGGCTAGGAATCAGCTGCAGCAGCGTGAAGTGCTGCGGAAGCGAAGCGCTTCTTCGGAGAGTGGCGAAGGCGACGTACGCAGGTTTCTGGATCAGCGTATTCCTATTACGTACTTGGTCCAGTTTTCTGAATCGCATTCAAATGAGGCCCATTTCCTAAGTATATATAGTATGGCCTTGGCCTTGTTTTCGTGGGCCGCGCCACGTTTAGGTCCTGTGGACATGGACGATCGCCAGTGGGCCCCGCGAATTGGCTCGAGATTCTAGACGCGCTGACCCAAAAGGCGGCGGCGAGTAGGATAAAGCGGGACCCACCAGAACAACCTCCTTATCTCGGGAGTCGATTCTGACCGTTAGATCCACGTGGAGGGCATCCCCAGCGAGTAAATTGGCGGTTACGTGCTCTATCGGCTTACGTGTTGGTAAGTGGAACGGGTCGGGTTTCACCCGATAAAGAACCCTGTGGTTCCGTTTAATTTCCGTTTTGCCCCTACTCTTTTAATTTTGCGGTTTTCCGTAAAAAGTAAAAATGCTATCCTTCACTTCCAACAACAAAAAAAAAAAAAAATTAAATAAATAATTACAAATATAAAATAATTAGTTTTCGAACCCATAAATTGTATTATTAAGTTCAACTTTTCTCAATTTCTTTGATTTAATCTCTATTCATTCAAAATAAATTAAATATTTTTCTTTCTAAAATTTGCTGCTTATTATACTAATAGAAAACTAATATAATTGTCTTACTTTTTATAATTTTTATAATACAGAGAGTCGAATTAAAATTAAATATTTAATAAGACTCGACAAATACCATCATTTTGTCATTAATTTTAAATATCTATTTTCGATAAAATAAATTTTATAGACATGCGTGATGAAGATAAATTTGAATGCATTCAAATATCTAACGAATTAATGATTGATGAATATATATTTATAACAAATCATACGATAACACATATTAAATTAATATTTTTTCAATCAGCTATATATATATATATATATATATATATATATATATATATATATATATATATATTATATATATATATATATATATTAAAAATGTTTAATATAGTGTAATTATAGGTAATTGATGTACCATATAAATTTTATGTAAATTCGTGGATAAATCAACCATCCATTATTGGACTACAACTTAAAAGTCAAAACTATATTTTTACATAGATCTATGGATAATGATAGTATGGTTTTTAAAAGTCAAAATTATAGTTTTATATAGATCTATGGATAATGATAGTATGGTTTGTGAAAGGGATGGCCCGAGATGATAGTAGTCCTTCATCCTCATCACCTTTTAATTGATAAAGACTTTTTTTTGGGACCATTTCCGCATTATTAATTAATACCAACTTTATATAGCTTCATTATCTTTAATAGATGCAGCTTTATTATCTTTAATTGTTTTTAATTTTATATATATATATATATATATACTATTAAATTGTTTTAATTCCGGGTGCACGTTGGTTTACTCAGTATGATATTACAAATTACTTTTATTAAGATTAAATCGAACTCATGAATATTGCTCCGATCTTTTCATTTTCAACATTATTAAATAATTATTTTTTTAAAAAAATTTGATTAATTTACTTTTGAATAAATTTTAACTCTAATTACGATTTAGTGAATTATTCTATTTAACCATCATGTGGTTTAAAAAATTATATTTAACTATTATTTAATTTTGCATGTTTTCTTTATGCCACTTTATTATCCAAAATATTATACTTAATTATTATATATTTATATACTTTTTTATTTTATTTATAGTTAAAAAATATATTTTACTATTGTATTTGACGGATAATTTTTTTTATCAAAGAATAGTTAAGTATAATATTTTGAAAAGAGTAAAATTATACTAAACTAGGTGGAATTAAAATTTATCCTCTATTTCATTGTATTTTATTTTATGAACATCTTAACTTATAGTATGAAAAAAATAATGATTAATTTTCTACAATTTTTTATAAATATATTGAATAGTAAATATATTTCTATAAAGTTAAATATTATATATATAAATATAATCGCACTATATATATATATATATATATATATATATATATATATATATATATATATATATATAGTCCGGCTACTATACTATTAATAGTACCAAGTTATTGGTGCTATCAAGTTTTCTACTCTTAGATCAATCTCTTTGATCATTTTCATCCATTAGATTTTACTATTTCTCCAACCACCTATTAAACCCAAGGGGCCCACTATCATCTCAGTCACACATCTTTTAATCCAAGTGTTAAAAAATTAATAGTACCAATGACTTGATACTATTGATAGTATTCCAGCCTAGCTATATATATATATATATATATATATATATATATATATATATATATATATATATATATATATATATATATATATCGTAGGGCTACTATACTCTTATGAGTATAAAACTTTTTGTACTCATAACTTTTTCACCCTTGGATGAAGAAATGTGCGGTTATAATGATAGTGGTCCCCCTAGAGTTTACTAGGTTGTTGGGAAAATAGTAAAATCTTATGAACTACTATAATCCTAACCGTACATTCCTTCATCAAAGGGATGAAAATTTATGAGTACAAAATTTTTTTACCCATAAGAGTATAGTAGCCGGACCCTATATATATATATATTATTATATATATATATATAATATTATATATATTATATCTATATATATATATATATATATATATATATATTATATTAGTTCGGCTACTATGTTACCGGTAATACTAAACATTTTGTACTATTAAGTTTTTCACCATTATATCAAGTCCTTTGATCATTTTTGATTCTTAAATTATATTATTCAACCAATCACCCACTAAATCATAGAGACCCATTATCATTTTAACCACATATTTTTTTTATCCAAGTATCAAAAACTTAATAGCACAAATAACTTAGTGCTATTAATAGGGCTCATATTTTTTTTAAAGTATCAAGTTATTGTTGCTTGTAGGTTTTTAGCCCTATGATGGAAAGATATGTGGTTACGATAATAGTAGGCCCCTTTTGTTCAGGGAGTGGCTGGTGTAATAGAATAATCTAAGAAATAAAATTAGTCAAAGGGGTACATCTAACGGTAGAAAATTTACAAACATCAATTGCTGGGGTGCTTGTGCAAGCATAATAACCGCACTATATATATATATATATATATATATATATATATATATATATATATATATATATATATATATATATATATATATACACACACACACGAATAGAAAATGACATACGAAATTTTAAAAAGAATAAAAAAATATGCCACAAAATAACTATGTTGAAAAACTAAGTTTCAAATTCATTTTTTGTATTTATTAAATATTTATATATTATTTTATATTTTGTTTATATTTGTTTTTTTTTATTAAACATTTCTAATTTCATATTTTTTTCTTTTTACGTGAATACTTTTAAATTATTCCAATCCTATCTACTGATATTTTGTTATTATATTAACTTTTTATTAATTTCAACTAAAAATCAAATTTAAACTTAATTTTAAATATATATTTAAATTTAATCATATTTGATATTAAAATTTTATTTTATCTTAAATTCGGAGCTAAAATTTAATTATATCTTGAATATTTTTATATGCTTTTCAAATTTTAATGAATTCAAAATTTAAGTATGTGTTTTAAATTAAAAGTATCAAAATTTAAATTCACATTTAATTAATATTTTAAAATTTAATTTTGATTCATTATAATTAAAATTTTTAATTATTAATTCAAATTTGATATCCAATATTAAATTTAATTCACAATTTATAAAATAAAAATTAAAACTATATGATTATTGTTGGCAATAATTATATATATAAATTTAAGTTAAAATATGATAGATATTCTCTAATAAAATATAACATATAAATTTACTTTTTTAAAATTTATTTTTTAATTATAAATTTTTGGATTAATTTGATACACAAAAATTTATATTAATATGAGATAACTATTAACATAATTGTTACATGCATTTACACATACACTCAACTAATATATATATATATATATATATATATATATATATATATATATATATATATATATATATATATATATATATATATATATATATATATACTTACAAAATCACAAGCTTAATTATATTTGTGAATTTTTTACTATTAGATTTGTATTGAGATTTATGCAATTGTACTTCCTCTTTCTCTTTTTTTAGTTGACTTTACAATAGCACAAATTTCAATACAAATCCAATGGTAAAATATTCAAAGTATAGTTGCGCTTGTACTTTTGAAAGTATATAACCTCTACTATATATATAGAGAGAGAGAACGGCTACTGTACTTATACAAGGATGTGCTTGTAAATTTTCTACCGTTAGATCTATCCTTTTAACTAATTTCATCCCTTAAATTATTCTATTCCACCAACCACTCACTTAATCCAAGGGGCCCACTATCATCCTAACCACACATCTTTTCATCCAAGGGCTAAAACCTAGCAGCACCAATGACCTTGTACTTTTAAAAGTATAGGAGCTCAATTTTATATATATATATATATATATATATATATATATATATATATATATATATATGAGAGAGAGAGAGAGAGGAGAGAGAGAGAGAGAGAGAGAGAGAGAGAGAGAGAGAGTCCGGTTACTATGCTATCGATAGAACCAAGAATTTGGTGCTATCAACTTTTCTACCTTTAGATCAAACCCTTTGATCATTTTTATCTGCTAGATTTTACTATTTTTCCAACCACCCACTAAATCCAAGAGCTCACTATCATCTCAACCACACATCTTTTAATTCAAGGGTTAAAAACTTAATAGCACCGATGACTTAGTGCTCTTAATATCATTCCACCTAGCTCTCGCTCGCTCCTCTCTCTCTCTCCTCTCTCTCTCTCTCTCTCTCTATATATATATATATATATATATATATATATATATATATATAGAGAGAGAGAGAGAGAGAGAGAGAGAGAGAGAGTTGGGCTGGAATGCTATTGATAGCACCAGTTCAATTTTGCCACCCATTTTATAGCCTTTGGATCGCGTTGAGATTCGTGCAAGCTCTTTAATTAAAAAGAAAAGTTTTTTTACTTTTTACTTTTTTTTTTCTTTTTTTTCATTAAATAGCTTTCACGAATCTCAATGTGATCCAAAGGCTATAAAATGGGTGGCAAAGTTGGGCTGGTGCTATCAATAGCATTCCAGCCCAACTCTCTCTCTCTCTCTCTCTCTCTCTCTCTCTCTCTCTCTATATATATATATATATATATATATATATATATATATATATATATATATAAGCTGAAATACTATCAATAGCATCAAGTCAAGTCATTAGTACTATCAATTTTTTAGTCCTTTAATTAAGAGATATGTGGTTAGAATGATAGTGTTTTTCTAGAATTTAATGGGTGGTTGGTTGAATAGTAAAAATTCTAAGAGACTATTATAATACCAACTGTGACACTCCCGAAATTTGAATTAGTTCTATATATAAATGATATAATATGACTAAATCTCTTACTCCGACTATAGTATTTTGGGTGGTAGTAAGACTCAATAAGTTAAGAGAGTTAAGTGTGCCAGAGCTATAGTAAATCAAGGATGGGTGCCCTTCTGTAAGTTGGGGTGTCACGGTTGGTATCAAAGTCATTCACCAGCCGGAAATATAAGATGAGTTTCGGCCAAGTCAGGGTTATATAGCGAGTAGAGCGATGCTCCCCGACTAATGACCGTTGTGGATGGAGTGTAGCTCCCCACATGATCGGCTAAGACTAGCGAGACGAGTCTCACATCGTGTGATACTTGTGAGTGTGCTTAAGCCTAATGTGGACGTTAGGGCTTAAAAGGGCTTGTGAGTGTGCTTAAGCCTGACGTGGACGTTAGGGCTTAAAAAGGGAGAAGAATACCACACTCCCGGAATTTGGATTAGTTTTATATATAAATGATATAATAGGACTAAGTCTCTTAATTCAGTTATAACATTTTGGGTGGTAATAAGATTCAAGATGTTAAGAGAGTTAAGTATGCTAGAGCTATAGTAATTTTAGGATAGGTGACCTCCTGAGAAGTTGTGGCGTCACACCAACCGCACATCATGCGGTATAAATTTGATAGCACCAATTACTTGATGCTATCGATAATATTCACTTATATATATATATATATATATATATATATATATATATATATATATATATATATATATATATATATAGTATGGCTAGATACTATCGATAGCACCAAACAATTGATACAATCAAGCTTTCAGCCGTTGGATGAAAAGATATGCAGTTGAGATTATAGTAGTCTCCTAAAATTTTTACTATTCAACCAACCATCTAGTAAATCCTAGAAGACTACTATAATTTTAACCATATATTTTTTAATTTAAAAGTTAAAAACTTGATAGCACTAATGACTTGATGCGATCATATTCCAGCCTAATATATATATATATATATATATATATATATATATATATATATATATATTCTTTTTATATGATAAATATGAAGCTTAATGAAATTAATCTAAAAAAAAAACACAAAACTTCAAAATGCGCGCAAGCTGTTACCAGTTATGACGGGAGATATTTATTTCTGACCAGTTGTCGGTTACGAGAAACAGAGAGGAGGGACTTGCCCGTAAATAAGTGGAATAGAAAGGGCGAAGTGTGAAGCCAGCCTCATCCGCGTTTTGTTACCAGCAAGAATTTTCCTTTTTAAAAAATACTTTTATATATATATTATAAAAAATTATTTATCTCTACCTAGAGAGAGAAAAAAAGTGTCCTGCTACTATGCTATGTTATCAATAGTCTTAAGTATTTGATACTATAAACTTTTTAATCATTAGACGAAAAGATATGAAGTTAAAATTATAATAATTTTTTAATATTTATATTATTTCAGCAACAACCTATTAAATATTAGGGACCATTATAATTCTAACAATATATTTTTTTCATCTAAAGATTAAAAAATATATAATACCAAATACTTGGTATTATTAATAGTATAGTAGTATAATTTATATATATATATATATATATATATATATATATAAAGAGGGAGAGAGAGAATTAGATTGGAATATTATCGATGACACCAAATCATTGATGCTACTAATTTTTTAATTTTTGAATTAAATAGTAAAAATTCTAAAGGACAACTATAATTCCAACAGTATATTTTTTTCATCCGAGTGCAGAAAAATTGGTAACACCAATTGTTTGGTGCTATCGATAATATTCTAGCCGGACTATATATATATATATATATATATATATATATATATATATATATATATATATATATATATATATTATACTGATATATTTTATAGTTATTTTAAATTAGTTTAGTTTGCGGGATAATTATTAAATATAGAATATAGATATACATTTTATAATTTCATAGTATTAGTAAAATAGAAAAAATAAATAAATTTTTTATATTTTTTCGAATTGTAAATTTGATATATGTTGATTTATAAAACATCGTGATATACCAACTATTTTCACAAAAATTTGCATCCTAATTTAATAATAAAGTGCAGAATGAGAATTGATACTAATTTTTAATTGAGGGATATTTGAGACTTTTGTTAAAGTGTAAGGGTTTTTTTTTAATGATTTATCCTAGAATTTATCTCAACTGTTTTTTTTATATGATTTACTTTAAAAATTAATAAAATAAATAAGTAATTTAAATTTTATATCTGAAGAGACTCCAATAAATAATTTAAATATAATAAATTAGAATATTAGGTACTAAAATTAAAATTTTAAAATGTCAAATGTTGAATCAAAATAGCTTATAATTTTGATAAATTATATATATATATATATTTTCCAAAAAAATATTTTATGCTTAAATATATAAAATATATATAGCATTGCTAAAATAAAATTGATGAGATGAGAACAAAGTATGAATGTATATCTAATATTGCTCAAATATTATATTATATTAATATTAATATTAATATTACTGTAATTTTGTTGGGATTTTGTTTAGATATTTATCCTGTAGATTGATAGGTTCTACGTGGCCTACCTTTTTCGGTAAAAAAGGAGAGCGTTTTGGAATATACGGTCCCACTTCCTTTTTGCCCATCTTATCCACAATGCTTTGCTATTCAACCCTTTTACTTAATGGAGGCTCATTTTGAAAGTATAAATTTTTATTTTGTGATTTTATATTTTCAAATTTTAACTTACATTGATTTATTAAAATTAATGATTATATTAGTTATTGGTTGTGGATTGAGTTTGAAGAATTATATATATATATTATATTATTTTTAAATACATTTATTTAATTTTAAATATGGAGTAATTAGCGAAAGGGAAAATTAGTCTAATAAATTAATAAATTTATTAATAATTTAATTTAATAATATAATCTAAATCTAAATACTAAATAAAGAGTTTTTAATAATTTTATATTTGTTATTTACTATATAATATAATAATTATGTCTATAATTTTATCAGCTATTGGGTATAATTGATCTGCCAAAATATTATTGTATATTTTGTCATGGCTATGGGTAAATATATGCATGAACATTTTATTTGGCACTTCTTTTTATTCAATACTAAAAATAAATAATAGAATCACTATGGACTTCGAAAATAAACTTTTATAAATAAAATAAACTACTCAAATTAAAGGATCACTACTAAAATTATTATATTATAAAATATTATGAACTAAAATATTTATAAATTTTTTAATTAGAAATATAAATACTAGTTTAATGAGTAGTCTTATATATTTTCAAAAGTACAAGTTCAGTTATATTTATAAATATATTTTATTATTAAATTTGTATTGAAATTTATATTATTATATTTTTTTTTCTTTCTTTAGTTAACTTAAATAATAGCAGAAATTTTAAAATAAATTTTATAATAAAAATTTATACGTATATTTTGACATGTGCTATTAAAAAGTATATAAGCTCTGCTCGTAGTTTAATTTAAAAATACAAAACCCCAATCCAAACAATAATGGCAATTTTGTAAAAAAAATTGTAGTGAAGGGGCATTCGTAAATTCTAACCTTAACCAAGGGCAAAGGTTAAAAGAGAGAGAGAAAAAAGAAAAAAAAAGAAAAAAAAAAAAAAAAAACACTTAACCCGAGTTATGATCATAACAACTCAAAGTAAGTTTCCAATATTATCTTCTCCTCCGCTTCGACGCCTCTCTCTCTCTCTCTCTCTTACTCGCTCGTATTCGAGAAGAAACCAAACGAAAAGAGAAATCCAAATTCAAAAGAAGCGAATTTTCCGCATAGTACTTGTCATTTTCGATCTGCGGAATCAATTACGAGGTGTTTATCCCTACCATTTTTGTTCTATGTATGCCAATTTAGATCGCATTGCTTCTAAAACTTTTTGTGTCTCCATAAATTTGTGATCTTTGGGTGTTACGATCCGTAAAAACGCTTTCTTTGGGGTGATTAATATTGGTTTCATCAAATTTGGTATGATTCTTATGCCATTTTTTTTATACATATGTTAATTTAGATGACTCTACCTTTTCTCCGTTCTGGGTATTCTTAAATTTACGATCTTTGGTGTTTGGATCCATACAAAACGCTTCTTGAAGATGATCATTAATTATTATTTTTTCATCAAAATCTGTATCTATCTTGTACCAAATTTAGTCCTTTCTGATGTTTTTTGTGTCATTTTTTTCTTGTTTATTTCGTTTTCCTGATTGATTTTGCAGTAGCGTTTTGGATAAGTTCAAGATCCTTGGATTCTTTTTGTAGCAAATGTGGTTTTTGTAGGTTTTCTTTTTGTAGAAAATGTGTATCAAACAACCCATGCAATTATTGGAATTTAAGAATTCATGCAACTCTATTTCTGGGTGATTACTCAATGCGAGTTATTTTTATCAGATAAAGGTAACCAGTCGTCTGATTCTAACAATTTCTTTGTGATAGTTTCTTTTGTGTCAGATTGAAGATTGTGTTTGCTTAAAAATTTTATGAAATTGTATAGAATTTTGTGCAGTTATTTCAGCGAAGATTTATGTTGTTCCTGATTGAGTTTCATTCTGCTCTTTTGACATATAAGTTGGATGGATCTTTTCTGTGATTGTAGTATCATCTAAAGGAAGATTTTAGTCATTTGATCCTGTAAATTGTTAGCTCTGACGATTTTTGTCGCTGTTCTGGTAGGAAAGGAGAGAGGGATATCATCGGGAATAGTTGTTGATTCGTTTCGGTAGTGCTAGATGGTTGCGATCATGCACGAGTGAGTAAAACATTTCTTTAATGTGCTAGAGACTGAGCATCACTGATTCGCATTTGACGAACATAAGTAATTTGGATGTATTCGCTTATAATGTCAGTAGTGTGTGTATAGATTTATGTGTTTCTAGGATGTAATAATTGATTGATTTGGTGGTATGCTTTGGCAACCATTAGTTAACTCAGATAAAAACCTTACATGTTTGGTTAGCAAACGTTGTTTTTGCATTTCAATCAGTCAAATTTGGCATCAATTCTAAGTCCATGCAAACCATCCATCTCTCTTTCTGGCGTGAAATCCCCCATGTTGTGTGTGCATACGTGCATGTGCATGCTGTCTGTACGTATGTCGGCTTGTTTCATGTGTGTAAAATTATTATTGGCTTGTCTGCGTTAAAGGAAGTCCAGTTCTTTAGGCAACCATACTTTGTCATAAATAACATATGTTTGTCGAATTTACTTTTTCTATGCTAGCCATCAAAAGTACAGGAGCGGAATGACCACTTTCAGTTTTGGCAGTGTTGGCTGCGCCTGCCTCTATAAACTCAACTGCCTTTTCTTTTGTCGTGGATGTCAATGTTGACGTGTGGAAATAATACTTCGCACCCATGTTTATTTGTCGTTATTGTCTTTTGCGTTTGCAGGTCTTCAATTACAGGAAGTTGGATCAAGCTTTTGGTGGAGACTTGATTCAGGTGTCAATTGCTGAGTTCGTACATCCAAAATATATATCACTTTTGTGTCTTGCTCGCAAATTTAGGAGCTTGTGTAGTGATGGCCTCGAAGTCCTCTGCAAACCTTCTTGATGGGTGTTCTGATGATGTGTTTGACTTCCGTCAGGCTGTGAAATCGCTTCCGCGCGTAATAACAGCTCCTGGAATTATAACTGATATTGAAGAGGATACTAATAGTGACGAGGATTTAAGTAGTTCAAGATCAATGTCTCGAAACCGCAAAGTAATAGTTGCTAACTTCCTTCCGCTGAACACTGTAAAGGATCAAAGTACAGGACAATGGTGCTTCACATGGGATGAAGACTCACTCTTGCTGCAACTAAAAGATGGCTTTTCTGCTGATTTTGAAGTAATTTACGTAGGTAGTCTTAAGGTTGATATAGATCCTGATGAACAAGAGAATGTTGCTCAAAAGCTTCGAAAGGAGCTAAGATGCATACCCACTTTCCTCTCTCCCGAACTCCAAAATAAATTCTACCATGGCTTCTGCAAGCAGCAATTGTGGCCTCTTTTCCATTACATGATACCGATTTGCCTCGACAAAGGTGAACTCTTCGATCGTTCTCTGTTCCAAGCCTATGTTTCAGCCAATATAATCTTCGCCGACAAAGTAATGGAGGCGGTAAATTCTGATGATGACTATGTATGGGTTCACGACTACCATCTTATGCTTCTCACAACTTTTCTAAGGAAGCGACTGAACCGGGTCAAGCTTGGTTTCTTCCTTCACAGCCCGTTTCCCTCCGCAGAGATATACAGGACACTGCCGGTTAGGGATGAAATCCTGAAATCTTTGCTTAATTCCGACGTAATAGGTTTTCAAACATTTGATTATGCCCGTCACTTTCTATCTTGTTGTAGTAGAATGTTAGGGATAAATTACGAGTCAAAACGCGGTTATATTGGGCTCGAGTACTTTGGTCGAACAGTGAGCATTAAGATTCTCCCTATCGGTGTTCATATAGGCCGGCTCGAATCAGTACTACAACTACCTGCTACAGTAAATAAGGTCCGAGAAATTGAAGAGAGATACAAGGGTAAAAAGTTACTTTTAGGTGTAGATGACATGGATATCTTTAAAGGTATCAGTCTCAAATTGCTGGCGCTTGAGCTTCTATTAGAAAGGAACCCTGTGCTTAGAGGAAAAGTAGTCCTTGTGCAAATCGTTAACCCTGCAAGAAGCGCAGGAAAAGATGTTAAGGAAGCAAGAGAGGAAGCAATTTCTATAGCCGAAAGAGTCAATCAATGTTTTGGTACTGCAAACTACAAGCCAGTGGTCCTTATTGACTACCCAATACCTTTCTATGAGAGAATCGCTTTCTATGTCGCTGCCGAATGTTGCATTGTGAATGCTGTTAGGGATGGCATGAACTTAGTTCCATATGAGTACATAGTTTGTAGACAGGGAACTGAGGAGATGGATAAGTGCAGAGGTATTGATACCGACTCTCCTCACAAAAGCACCCTTATAGTGTCTGAATTTGTCGGTTGCTCTCCTTCTCTTAGCGGAGCTTTTCGGGTTAATCCTTGGTGTGTCGAAGATGTGGCTGATGCTCTCTATCAAGCAACTGATTTAAGCGAACCTGAGAAGCAGTTACGTCATGAAAAGCATTATCGCTATGTCAGTTCTCACAATATTGCTTACTGGGCCAGAAGCTTTTTGCAAGATCTCGAGAGAGCGTGCAAGGACCACTATAATCGAAGGTGTTGGGCTATTGGATTTGGTTTGGGGTTTAGAGTTGTTTCCCTTTCTCATGGTTTTAGGAAGTTGTCTCTGGACCACGTTGTCCCCTCTTATAAGAAAGCTAATAGAAGGGCGATATTTCTCGACTACGATGGCACTATAATGCCTGAATCGTCTATTAATAAAATTCCGAGTGCGGACATCATTTCTATGCTGAACAATCTGTGCAGTGATCCGAAGAACACTGTATTTATTGTTAGTGGAAGAGGGTGGACTTCTCTTGGCGAGTGGTTTGCTTCATGCGAGGGCCTTGGTATAGCTGCTGAACACGGCTATTTTATCAGGTACGTAATGAATTGGGGTGCAGTTTGTTGCCAATTTTTTTCCCCCTACTATTTAGCTTGTAATTTTGACTGTTTGATGAGCTTGCTTTGTTGCCCCAAAGGTGGAGTAAAGAAGCTGACTGGGAAACTAGTTCATCTACTCTCGGCTCTGAGTGGAAAAAGATTGCCGAACCTGTAATGAAGCTCTATACCGAAACAACTGATGGCTCCTTTATAGAAACCAAGGAGAGTGCACTTGTGTGGCATTACCAGTATGCGGACCATGACTTTGGTTCATGCCAAGCTAAGGAGCTACTGGACCATCTTGAGAGTGTGCTTGCAAATGAGCCAGTGGTTGTGAAGAGGGGTCAACATATTGTCGAAGTTAAACCTCAGGTACGTATTTGTAACTTATCTTTGAACCTGCAGTAATGTGGATAAGAACTTAACAAGAATATGATGACTTGTAGGGAGTTAGCAAGGGGTTGGTTGTGGAGAAGCTCATCAGAACAATGCTCTGTGATGGGAAGTCTCCTGATTTTTTGATGTGTATCGGTGATGATCGATCTGACGAGGACATGTTTGAAACCATTAATAGTACTGCCTCAAGTAGCCTCTTTCCCACTGTCCCGGAAGTTTTTGCATGCACGGTTGGCCAAAAGCCGAGCAAGGCAAAGTACTATGTAGATGATACCAGCGAAGTTTTAAAGTTATTGAAAAGAATCGCCGCCATTTCAACCCCAAAGGACAAGATTGCCGTCAGTCGAGTTGACTTTGACGTGCCGCTTGATTTGGTTGATTAAGCTTTGTCTCGCTTTATCTAAGCGATGGCATTCCAAATTTCTCAGCTCAAACTGTGGTTTGAGATTGACGACTCTAACTGTGTATTAAAGATGATTAAATTATAACCGATTTTGATGCAAAAGGAGCAAGTTGTCGAAGAACTCTGGGTGAGGGGCATCGACCTGCTGTTGTTCTGTACAGGTGTTTGGTTGTCCTGTAAATAGACTGGATCTTTTATTAAACAGTTTTATCAGTGTAATGATCAACATGATTCTAATTTTTTGGTATTTAGTTATTTTAACTTGTTGGAATGTGAATGTGTATAAGACTAATCATATTGCCGACTAATTCTAAACGTAGTTTTAACCAAAAAGAACCAATCTGAACACACAGGAATAACACCACGAAGAGCAATACAATCTTAACAATATGGAATCAGGACAAAAGTTAAAAGAGTCCAACATGATTTTTATATAAACAACAAATGACCAGCTTAAGAATCAACTATTCAAACAGACAATTCTTTTGACTTTGGTGTAGGAGAGATCTCTATTTCTAGCAGAGACACAGAAAAAAAAGCAGCTGGAGCCTGGATCCATCTAAGAGCACTCACAAACAAATTAAGAACACATGCAATTATTGGTACTCACTCAGAAGGGCAAAGCTTAAAGAGAAAGGAGTGGAGCAAAGAGAGGAATATATTCACCAGGAATTACAAATATTATGGTGGGCACATTTGAGATTCCTGGAATAAAGGTGGCTAGTATTTTGAAGTGTCCAGCCAAGCTAATCTAAGCGGTTAATTTATACGATCAAACGGCGGATACAGTAGATCATGACTACTCAAACCAGGCATCTATTCTCTACTGGATAATATGTTATCAGAGACGGTGCTAAATTCCCACCAATAAGCTGAGTCGTGTTTTGCAATTCTGAATATGGAAAATTCCTGTAGTGCAGTTTTCGCGAAAATACAAATTGGAATAGTGATGCTTCAAAGAGAACTAAATAATCATGATCTCATCAAAATATATTTTAATAAATTTTTTTGTTACAATGAAAATATATTTAATTATAATATCTTACATTTACTTTGAAAATTGAAAAGGTAAAAGTAAAAAAAAAAAAAAAAAAAAAAAACCCTGGGACCCACCTTGAAATCTGTGACGGAGCTATGATCCAAATATTATTAAAAAAAGATGCAGTAGTCCCACCGAGCCCCTAAACCCCACAAAGCAAAAAGGAAATGTTGCTATTTTGGGTACGCGAGAGATTTAATGCTCAACTATTCGGGCTACAAAATAAAACTACGGTTAAATCTTTAAAACGACCATCGGCTCCGCGGCACGTGATGCTACCCTTTTCCGTCTCCGCACTCCCTGCACCCGGCGTACCATTCTATCCAATAAACCGATAAAATAATTTATTCATCAAATATAATCAACGGCGGTTCGTGCTTAGAAAGCGAGGTGCATGATGCGCCTGGTGCGTTCAATTATTTCCCGCGCATACTCGGTGCTCCAGTACATGTCTCTCCTTGTCTCACTCACTTATTCCTTTTTTTGCTTTTCCTCTTCTTTTTTTTTTTTTTTTTTTTCTTTTTTTTTTTTTTTTTTTTTTTTTAAACAAGAACTTTTTTGGGGCTTTGACCCTCAAAGAGGGGTGCATTGTAGAGTTATACTTGTTCCTGAGTAAATGGGGTTCTTATTAGGGGCTTGATGAGATCTCTTACTCATTATAAGGAGAAAATGGAGACGAAGAAGTGCTTAGTTTTGCTTTTTGTGACAGCGATTTTGCTCAGTGGCTTTTGCTCCGCCTCTGCATCTTCTCCAGCAAGTTGGTTCTATTTTTAAATTCTATATATTATTCGATTCATGATCTAATTTGTACTGAATCCATGATTTTTTTTTTTTTTTTTTTTTTTTTTTTTGGTGGGGGGGTGGTGGCGGCGGTGGGGGTGGGGGAACATGTAGAAATAGTGGGTGGGCTCTTCTCCACCGCGATTTCGACCCTCTTGAAGCAGCTATGGTCTCTGAAATCGTCCCCAAAACAGGTACGAATTTTTAACTTCTTTTTTGATCCACTGTAGTTGATTGGGAGGGGGGGGGGTTGGAGTGTGGGTACTAAATTGGGTACACGTATTGGTAGCGATCTCTGGGCGTTCGATGATGAAGTTCGAGAGCGGGTACACCGTGGAAACGGTGTTCGACGGGAGTAAGCTCGGGATCGAACCTCACACCGTGGAGATGACTCCGAGCGGGGATCTCCTTATTTTGGATTCGGCGAGCAGCAGCATTCATAGGGTTTCTTTGCCATTATCAAAATGTGAGTTTGTTTCAGATTTTGCATGCTAAATTTGACGATCCTTTGTTGATTAGAATTTGTGTGCTGCAGAACAATCATTTCCGGCTCTCTGAAATAGTTCTGTATTTGAAAATAAGTTTTTGAAAATGCAGACAGTAGACCTAAGTTTGTTGCCGGCTCGGCGGAAGGGTATTCTGGTCACATCGACGGGAAGCCGAGGGAAGCCAGGATGAACCATCCAAAAGGAATTACGGTAGATGATAGGGGGAACATTTACGTCGCCGACGCAATGAACATGGCAATTAGGAAAATCAGTGATTCAGGTAGCAAGAAGAGGCATTTGTTCTTATGATGTAAAAAAAAAAAAGTGATTTCTTGGGAATTTAAGGTTCCTACATTTCAAACTTTGAGAGGGGTTTCGGTCTTACTGTTTTGTTTGCATATTTGTCAAGGGATTACAACCATTGCTGGAGGAAAATGGAATAGAGGAGGGCACGTCGACGGGCCAAGTGAGGATGCAAAATTTTCGACCGACTTTGAAGTTGTTTACATTGGCAGTAGCTGCTCCCTTCTGGTCATAGATAGAGGAAACCAGGCGATCCGGGAGATCCAACTTCATTTCGATGACTGTGCTTACCAATATGAAACCGGTTTTCCTTTAGGTACGTATGTCTACCTAGTGAAATTAGGTAGAATACATTAATAGTCCCACTTTTGTTCTAGACTAAATTCAATCATGTACTCCGTGAATTTATGTTTTTTGTTGTAGACCTTGCCCCGTCAAACCTTTTTACAGGGTCTAATAGAAATCTGTCAATTTTGATATATGCCGGACGGCGGGGATAATATGTATTGGGTTTTGATCTAAACTCGACTTGAAACCCTTTCAGAGTTTGAGTTTGGATTCGAGTGACGAGTTGAGTTTAGATCAAATCCTGACACAAACATCGTCGTAACAAGATCAAAAACCAAATTACAATGGGTCGACAGGAAGGTCCTTATTGCAAACCAGAAGAGGAACCTCAGGAACCCTACACTAAACAAACGAAACCACGGGGCACTGATGTGTAAATGCACTATACAAGAGAGCCCCTTTTGGAGTTTACCGTAGACTTAAATATTCAGGATTAAACTGAAACGTAGCAAAGAGTGTCTTCTTTCGTTCTATCTTCTGCCGAGCACAAACTTCCGAAAGTTATAAAAGAGCCATTTTTGGAGGTTTTCATGGCCAGAATTCAAGACTTTAGGCCTTCGCTTAAATGGTACTTCCTAATCCAATGGCCAAATGTTATGCAGGAATTGCTGTGCTCCTTGCTGCCGGCTTCTTTGGTTACATGCTTGCTTTGCTCCAAAAGCAAGTAGGATTGATGTTCTCATCCACATCCGCAAATGTGAGTACTTCATATTTCTCTCACTTCACTCTAATGATGAGTGGACAAAAAACGAGTTGGTGTGACTTGTAAGCAGTAATGCTTCACCTGAAAACTATCTTGTCATTACTAAATAGCCTTTCCATTTGGCTGAATTGCATTGCGTGAGTTTTATAAACCATCAGTAATTCCGACTGGTCGTTGAAAAACAAGATAATAAGATTATATCTGGCCCTTTGCACAAATTCTCTTCTTTCTTTCCTTCTTTTGTTGTACATCATATTTAGTTGGACCTCGAATTTTTTAAAGTAACTACTAGTTGTCCGAGAATGTTTACTGCAAAGAATTTTGCTTTATGTTTCTTTATTATATTATCTTTTGTTTGATTTAAAGATACAATGCTAACTCTGTTTTAGTCAAATAGAACACGAATGGAGGACAATGTAGTATGGTTAGGTTCACTGGAGCAGCCAAAAAGTCTTTGTTGCTTAAATGAATGTCAATTCTAATAATGAAGTTTTCTAACAGGAACCTCAAACTTCTACAAAACCAAGCATGCCTCCCTACCAAAAGCCAATGAAACAATCTCTTCGGCCTCCACTAATCCCACCGGAGGATGAAACCATGAACCATGAGGGTGAAGAAGGTGGCTTAATGTTGTCAATAGGAAGGTTCCTTGGTGGAATCAAATCATCTACATCACAAATTCTCGGTGCTGTATCTCTGTTTTCAAAAAAGAAACCACCGACTAATCAATCTCAGCCCTACAATCCTAGGGGCAACCCTTGGCCGTCTCAAGAAAGCTTTGTCGTCCCTGATGATGAGCCGCCACCGCCACTAGAAGGAAGGACCCCTAATCCTAAAAGGACCTATGCTTTCATGTCAAAAGAGCCACAAAAGATCCACCATCTCCGGCACGCCCGACCAAATTATTTTAATGGGTGGGATGGAGATCATCATCATCAGCAACAGCAGCAGCAGCAGGTGCAGTACCACCGTCATTACTCTTCGGGCCCGCAGACTTACTATGAGCAGAGCTGTGAATCGAATAATGAGATTGTATTCGGAGCTGTTCAGGAGATGGATAGCAAGCGGCGGGGAGCGGACATCAGGGCTGTGAATTATGAGCACCGCTTATATGAGCACTATGGCATTCGGTATCAGAACAGTTATATGGGTTACGGCAACAACTATTAAACAGTTCTTGTTGTTGTTTTTTTTTTTTTTTTAATGCTTTTTTGGTGTTTGGTTCTTCTTTTTAAAATGGTATTTTGCGCCCTCAAAAAGGAGGGAAAGTACTGGTTTCTGAACTGGCTGCTTGAAAAATGGAAGGTGGTAAAAGATCCATGAGGTGTTTTGTTAGAAAATTGCTGCTCCGGCTCAATGGAGTCAATTCTTGGAGGATCAAGTGTGTTGATAATCACCGTACCATCCTGATATATTGCAACCAAGTCCTTTAAATAGAGTGCATTTTAGTCCCTTGCCTTGCCAAAACAGTCATAGCAATTTCTTCCAGGCTAACCTTTTTAACCCAAATTGAAGTAATTTTGAAATAGGTTGCTTAAATTGGTCATTTTATAAGAATTTTGTGATGCCAGGACTATATGTGATGGTTTATTAGTGATTCATTTTACCGTGTATATTTGATGCTCTTCTGAATTTTCTTCCAGTCTAAAGTAATTGTTGGCTGCTTCAGCTGAAAATCCATATTTTTAAATCACAAGCAATGCTCAATTCATCTGAAGGTGACTAGTCTATACTCTATAGTTGAGAGGGGATTTTTGGCTAGAATTATCCTATAGAATCTGTTTGCCGACTATCTGATTACTGTTATTAGTTCCGGCCTGTTTTGAATGTTAGCCTGAGCATATCTTGTGCTGGAAACTACTGTCGTAAAGCTACTGCCATAAATTTTGTTTCAGATATTGGTGGATGGTCCCAAATCTCTCCAACCAAGAAAAAGGGAAGATATATAGAAATAATGTAAGGTAGAAAACTAGAAATGCACGAAGAGCCGCTCAAAATAGCGCATTTTTGAATAGATCCCTCAGCTTTTATAATTTATTAGTTTTTTGATTGTCAAACTTCCTCCACTTCCCATTTTTCAAATTTAAATTCTTCGACTGAAGCAAAAATCTTTATTAACTTTAATGACTATATTAGTTATTAACAGTTAATTAATCTAATTTTGTTTTATTATTCAATAAAATCATCAGTAAACTTGATAAATTTTTGATTATTCAGACTAATGTCACAGACAGTTAAAAAAAAAAAAACAAAAAAAAGAAAAAAAAGAAAAGAAAACACATAAGCTAGGAGGTTTCAATAAAAAAATTTAGAAGTTGAGGAGACCACTTGGCCTATAGTTGAGGGGTTCTCAATACAATTTTACCTCAAGGAGTAACAGCTCAGATGCAAAAGCAATAACACAATTGAACTCATTACAAACTTGAGAGAGAATAGTATTACAACTCAGCCATATCTCAAGATCACAAAGGTTACAGTTTCAGACAGATAAAAAAGCACTTGAGAGACTTTATACCCAGATTCAAATGCGCATTAGTTTTGTCTTCCTATCCGCTAACATCAAAAAAGCTGGGAACAACAGTAAGCATATATCGATCAATTACTAGAGCGAAGGGTCAAGCTCGTTGCTGTAAAATTCAATTTACTAACCAACCAGCTATTAACTCAGTTTTGGAACTTCTGAAAAATACACAATGAGGAAAGCACAATACAAATTATGAATAAATAGAATATCAAAACATTTCCAGACAGGATCATCATCTAGACTAGTTCCACACTAACAAACGTCCTTTTTTGATTGCATATCCCTGAAAAAGGTCAAGCACGGTGTACATAAACCCAAAAATTCATTCTGTAAAAGTAGATTCCGCAACAATGCTGACTAGTATACATATAGAGGGATAATGAGAGATGAAAAATACCCAGGGTGTCTAAGAGACACCAAAAGGTGGGTGAAAATTGAAGAGAGAACAACTCTGCCGCTCTCCAGCCATAAACTCACACGAAGTCTCACAAGCTGCAAATAACACTATAATCCGGGAGGGAAATTGTTGATCTGTCCTTGCTCCAACTTGTCCTCATTATTAACTTTGTAAGCCATCCTTACTCTCATAGCAAGAGGTTTCTGAAAAGTAAAGTTGTTAGAAATTTGGTTCATGGTTTGGTTAAACAAAAGAAATACTGATGTGTGCTTTAGTTGTGTGATCATTGAAATTTCTAGTATCTTCCTCTAAATATATTCCGTGTCACACACTGATGTAAAGCTAAGCTCACTTGGCATGATTTATGATTATTATATTTCATTTTTGAAGGCACACAAAATTGCAATTCAGCCCTAAATCATGTTTAATGAAAAGTTTGGACATTAATTGGTCGCCTAGTCATGGGCTACATGTTTTCAAGGGGCAATTGCCTATATACCCTTGACGAGTTTCCGACTTTTATATTTACCCCTCAAAAATTGCTATGCTCAAATCTATCCTTCTGAAATTCCAAATTCTTTCAAATAAACCCTCAAAGTAAGGGCATATAAGAAAAACAGAGAAACCTTAGAGGGGAGGGGTATATTTGAACCAAAGGGTAAATACGAAACTCAATAACTTTTCAAGGGTACATAGGCAATTATCTCTTTTTTCTAAATCTTACCCTTTCCTCTCTAATTAACTGTTCTATGCTCCTTATGACAATGCATTTTACAGCTGAATGTTGAGTTGACAGCTGAGCTTTTGCTAGATAGTAATATAATAGTTGTAAGTTCGAAAGCTATAGATTCTAAACCATCATGATAAAGAATGGAAAGAGGAAAGTTATTCGCATAATGGCATCTCAGAGGAATCACGAGAAGAAGTAGAAAATTCAGATATTAATACCTGCCCATGTTGGGTATTAGTAACACGAAGGCTTTGTGTAATTGTCCCATTTCCGTTGGCTGGGAGTGTGCTGCTGCTAGCTGGATCCAGATTCAACTGGACAAACTGAAAGATACAGATTCGGTGGTCATAATTTTGAGGAATACCTCTAGGGAAGGAAAAAGAACCTTACTCACACACCCTTGCATGTATGATGAGGAAAGAAGAAGCAATATCATTAAGTAAATCAATCTATACGATCCTCCATCTGCACAAAATAATCGTCTATCTATTTCTTAAAGCATTTAAATCAAAGGCGAATGGACAGAATCACAGAACATGCACGAGTACTCACAGCAACGGTTATCTATAACAACTGGAAAATAT
The DNA here is from genome assembly GCA_029168755.2 of Tillandsia fasciculata. Taxonomy (NCBI): domain Eukaryota; kingdom Viridiplantae; phylum Streptophyta; class Magnoliopsida; order Poales; family Bromeliaceae; genus Tillandsia; species Tillandsia fasciculata. The sequence continues at coordinate 28,682,581 of CM054933.1, read as the reverse complement.
TTCTACCTACAAAGTATATAGTTGGGATTGTCAATACCACACGGTGATGACTAGCTATATGTTAAACAAGATGAGAGTGGTCTTTTTAGTCCCACGCAAATCAAGTGGAAGTAAGACATGCCAAGTTATCCTAAACATGAATAGAGCTCAATAAAGCACATTGACACTTAAAACGAGCTTAAAATAGCCCTTTTTGCTTGCACTTATACATTAGGAATAACAAATAAACGATTATATAGGCAAATACAGAGGGCATATGTCATTTGTATCAGCCAGGTAATGCTGCACAGAAGACTATACCAACTGACTCACCCAACTAACCACAATAGACCCAAACACCATAGTTCGGTACCCAAAACAGAACAAATAAACTGAGCTCAAGTAAAAGACCATGCCAAACCTGACTAAGTAATCTAACATTGAATTATATGAATTTAGTTTACGAAGGTTCAATTTGTGAAAGATGTCAAAACTACAATGCAAGTACAGCTTCAATACCTTGGGCACAGCAGCCTGAAAAATGAAATTCGTTAAAGTATTTGATGACAGATTTGTAAATGTAGCACTGATCAATGTCACTTGTGGCTTCTCAGGTTGTTTCTCGAAGCTGAATGCTGTCTTCAAGGTGCTGCTCTCGAAAGCCGTGATAGTTGGATAAACCAAATTCTCATCTCCTGTTAAAACAAGAGATCGATAAGAATATTAGCACCAAAACAATATTAGCATAGCACCCAAGTAAGAATATTAGCACTAAAAGAGCTTACTGGGAGGAGATGCATTAGATGGCAAGCCATCTAATAAGTCCAACACTTGAGCAGTACCAGGAGCAGGTTTACTCTCTGCTGCTTTCAATACAACCAAATATAGCATTCGTCAGACAGGAATATGGAGATCAAATAAAGATTGTTAATCACCAGAATGATTTTAAGAAATATTACCGCTTGAAGGAACAACATTAGATTCTGGTGGACCATTTTGTGCAGGAGATGTTCCAATTGATAGAAGATCCATGAGTAAATCTGTAGTTGTTGATGGCGCTGCATCTGAAAATGTACAACAAAGAAGCCAATTAGTTAAATTCCCACTAATGATTCATCTACGATTTACCAGAAAGAACCCCTCTCAAAATGCATGAGATTAGCACTGTCAATGCTAGGATGGAGAGATTTACTTGTATTTTTTTTTAAAAAAAAAAAGTCCAGAAAGCATCGCACAGAGGCAAGGGTGCACTCGCCAAAAAAAAAAAAAAAAGGCATTTGAGGTTTCAGTTTCTATTGGATTATATTGATTAGTCTTTCAACAAATGAAAGAACCATGGTATGCAGTTTTCTGTACCACCTAAAGCATTAGGTATGTCTGGTGGAGAATCTGGAGATCACATTCACTCTGATATAGTAGTGATAATAAGTAAATTGAAGATCACATAAGAAATGTTGCATTAAATCCATTGAGAAAAGGCAGCAAAATGTTATCTTTATCGGCTAAAGCAACTAGACCATAAACGCAATAACATATTACTAAGGACATAAAAACTGCAGTACATTTCATATGGCATGTAAAGATTTAAAAACTACAAATTACATTAAAACATGACAATCTTATAGAAAGGGAATCAATACTTAAACTACCATTCAAACATGACAATCTTACTTTACAAGAAAAGGATGACATTCTTCAACTTAGAAGCATGGAGTGTAAGTCATTGTGTTGTTAAGTCTGATGAAACTGATTCAACTGAAAAACTCACCAAAAATTATGCACAAACTTAGGCAAAAAGTAGACTACTAGGGTCATCATATAACTGTTAGCTAATCACTATGTGTGGTTAAAACAGAGATTACGGTCTAACTCATACAAGAAGTATCTTGGAATAATTGGCTTCAAGCATCCCAATTGTCATTATCACATTCTTATACATGCATAAGAATGTCCACAAATAAAAGGAAAAAAATATTGAATTAGGCAGAATAAAACCTGATGATGATGAATTTGGTAGGCCAATTCCCAATAGATCATTTAGAAAATCATTAGGGGCTGAAGCTGGAACTGGTGCATCATCAGAACTTAAATCAAGCAAATCCACAAGAGGAGCAGCTGGTGGCTTAGCTACGCCATTTGGAAGTTTAAGTGATGCTGCAGAAGTGGTCGGTTTGCTGGATTTGTCAGCTAAAAGCGTTGGTTGCGAAGAACCTGCTCGCTTTCCTAAGTAAGCTGCCTCATCCAAGACAGGCATCCGTTCCACCAAAGAAGATCTGCACATGCACCAGCAACCTAACAATAAATGCATGGATTCAACCACAAGAATTTTTAATTGATGTCTCACTATATTGTTGATGACCAAATGATCTGTTAACCCACTTGATATTTTGGTGCCTCTGGATAATAGAGTTGAATTCAATTGATCTTTGCTGCAATTCTAGTGCGACACTTCCTTTATGCTGTGTAACTATTTCTTTTATCCTCCTGACAAATCAAATAATGTAAAAGAATTGCAATCTTATCACATTGTAGAAACAAATGCAAAAGAATCATAAAAATGCAAAAGTATCATAGTCCAGAAATTAAGCTAGTGCAAGAAAAAAAGATAAAAACTACTTTTGAGTATCAGAGGTGAAATCTAGAGTAATAAAAGACGACACACTATCAGCAGGCGAAGGATAAAACCCAACTGAGAAGAAAAAGGCTAATAGTCTTTCAGGTTTCAAGTTCAGAGGAAGTGACAAAAGTCAAAGGTTCAAAAGGTTGACCATACAAAAAATCCATATTTACATAACAAACACGAAGTATATCATGTTAAACTAGATATACAGCTATACAAAGTCAATGGACTTAGAATACAAAGGCAACAGACGTCAAAACTTCAGAAAGCATGCAAAAAAAGAAGGAAATCAGGCAAATGACATCATGCAAACATATAAAGAATGAGAAGAAAGCAATTGGTATACCCAGTTGTCAAAAAAAGCTTACTCTGAGGTGGGTGGAAATCGTGAAGAGAGCTTCAAAAGAGCAATCAGAGACATAGCTCGAGTAGTCATATCTGAAGAATGACGTTTTAAGGCAAGCTCTACGGCATCCACAGCATCAGATTCTGTTACCTGCATAAGAAAACTGTGTTGCTCACGCCCTTTAACAAGAATATCTTGAACAATTTGCCCTAAAAGAGTGTGTCCTCAAAGCATATTTCCAACGGTGATAAGTTCATTCAGTTAGCACCAAACAATGAACTCTGCATGTTAATACTGCATATTCCTTGATAGGCAATTTAAAGGGGATATGTGATGAGCAGTTGGATAAGACTAGCGCATGTGCCATAAGCACAAAGTAGCACAACCTATATTGGAATTACAGAGAGTGCCTTCCTTGATGACACAGTGAAAATTAGTTTAAGGAACCATCTTTTGTATGGGATACATGAATTTAGAGTCTGATTATCAAAGGACAACATAAATTCTGCTTCCAGAATATTTTTCTATGACATTGCTAAATTTAGAAATCAGGGTCTATCATCAGAATAAGTTCATTCATTTAGAGTATGCTAGATAATGCAAGAATTGTTAGGAGTAGAATAACAATCGACTCACTGTCATAGGTTCCTCCACTTCAAGAACTCCAACATTATTGACCAGCATCTCGCCATACTCACCGATGCACCACACAGCAACTCGTACTAAACTTTCCTAAGCAACAAAAATTGGGAAGGCATGAAGCAAGGTGAATACCAAGAATGCGCACCTTCAAGAATAGCAATGCACAATTCAAGATACCTGCTCGTATGATGTTTGCAATGCCCTATACAAGGACCTAACAGAGTAACCTTGAAGGTCAGGTGCATTGCTTATCACAACTATAAGGGCATGCCACACATCATCTTTCACGTAATTCCCACCCTGTAAAAGATAATTATAAAAAGATGACGCTGATATTGTCCTCATAAAAAAGGAAGAACTATATTAGCCTGATCTCACGTTATCCTTATATTAGCCTGATCTCACTTTTTCACAGCAAATAAACATGCTTTAGACAAATAACCAATATACAATAAGATGAGAAGTGCCAAAAATATGTATACTAGAAAAAAAATACCGACATTATTTTTCTCTTTATCAATGATGTTCTAAGAAATTTAGCATGTGATTTGCACCAGTAATAAGTTACTAAATCACTGAATTTGGTAAGGAGTACTGTGTCGCAGTTGTTATACGAATTATGCAACTTGCAGAGAAGACAATGAATAGCTGACGACCAGTTGACATATATGATTCTAAACTAGGACCACAAAATAGATGGAATGTTAATACCAGACACTTACGGGAAAAAAGATGCAAGTGATTGCAAATGAAACATATAATGCCAGATAGAACCATACGAAATTTTAAAATTAGCTAGAAATGTGTAATTCAACAAGATACCAAAAACAAAAAAGTTTATATTATTGTTTCGTGAAATTCAGAATAATCATGAAACTACTTCCTCACCTACCAGAGATAAGACCTTGAACATTTGATCAATATACCACAGCTTTTCCTGAGAAAACCTACATAACAGTAGTAGCAAAATCATTAGCTACATAAGCATGTTAAAGACAGGATTTAGATAGTAATCATTCAGGTGAAATGACTATGTCAACTTTCATACTCGTATAATAAGAATAACTACTAAGTCAAAGATAATGATTTCCCTCCAATTTGAGAGTAATAATGTAACTAAACAAGGCCACCTTTATTTTTTATTAACTAAAGTTGAAGAGCAAAAATAACCCTGCAGTAGATTATCATCTCAAAAGAAAATTTAGCTGCAGTTCTTTCATTTCTTTCATAACTTGCTATCCATCACTTCATAAACAAACAGGAGAAAAAATTTTACTACTGCAACCAAAGAACTTTTGTTTTCCCCCCCAAGCCCTAGCAATCATGTTTTACTTACTGCCGCATGCCTCACAATACATGTCGCTATATGCACAGTACTAACTCTGGGCACAGTCAGTACAGACCCTGTACAGAGCCCATTTATGTGCCAGCACTCATCAATAAGCGGCCCAGACAGCAAGCACAGTCAGCACGTGCTCGCTGTGCCAACCAGCATATCAATCCTTGCTAAGCCCTATCTAAATCAGTGTATGCAACTCCAGTCTTGTTGGTTAAATTAAGGTTTGAAGCTAGATATGTACACTAAGACATACCATGCATCAAACATGCATTTGGTGCTGCTTAACTTCGGTTTGGTATTGACAGGGCATTTAATAACCCAAATTTCATACACTTCTCATGAAGAAGTTACTATATTATGCCACATATAGTTATATCATACAAAAATCAAGAAGGAAGACCCCAGTCATTACAATGTAAATCTTCCATAGGGTCCAACTAAGGGTAGAAGCATTCATTAGCCAAACAAGTCCCAGGTGGGAATAAGAAAGCCATTCTTTGCTCGTGAAGGCACTTAAATTATCCTTGAAGCTAGCAAATGGAGCCCTGAACTACCCGCTGTTTGTTAAGTACGGAAAGAATTTAAATTCGACTACAAACCAGGAGATAAGCTAGAAAAAGTGAAATAAAATTTTGCAAAGAAATACCCCACTTGTTTCTCAAGAAGAGAAGGGAGACATGCTCAAATGGTATCCACACTGTTCACAAATATTCATTTTTAAGCTAAGAAGTTTTTTATAATTTAATGCATAACAATTTTCACATCCAGCCTTTTCTTCACTTTGATAGCTAACCACCTAAAATCCAAGGGTTGCTGGCCTGCACACCATACCTATACCATACAGTGCCAGGCAGGCAGATTCTTTTTTGGATTATTGAAGGGAAAAAAGGGCCTAAACAAGGCAGATGCCGTAAACTTGAGTGGCAAAGGATTTGTCAGCATTCAGCGAATTCTATTTCTGGTGGGTGTAAGAAAGATGCTACTATATTAGCAAGTGGAAACAAGTCAACTAAAAGAATTAATTGAACGAAGTTTTAAAATGCAGGAAATGTGGATATTATAAGCATTAAAACTTTTATGAAAATGTGGATATTGTAAGCATTAAAATGTTGAAAATTATGTCTTATGAAATTTGATAAAAAGTTGAGAGACTTACTTTTCAACAATCGAACATATTTTGGCAGTTAAATCCCCCTTGAATTCTTGATCACTTACTTCTAGATAGTCAATAAGTTCTTTAGCCAAAGGCTTCACATTGCTGTCATTGACTAATAGGAAAACAAGCTCCAGAGCCCTTTTCCGTATTGAGGCATCAGAATCCTGAAAGTTGCAAGTGCAGATTTTACAACCTTTTAACTACAAGTAGCAGAGATAGTAGACAGCTAACTACGAACCCTTTAGTGAACTATATCAAAATCTACTTAAAGATGGAAAATAGAATTCGAGGCAACTTGAAGCACACAAACAATCACATGTATAATAGAGAGTTTACACAAGCATGACACAGAACTGACTGCAAAGTCTGTATACCATTTGTACCATTAGAATAAAGTAACTAATATATATAATCTCACTAAGATGTATACTACTTTAGTTTAACTTCTATTAAGTGATTGAACTATCCAGCAGAACAGATTTATTTTTGATGTCCAGCAAGTATAACATAGGAAAACTAAATAAAGAATTCAACAATAAAGTAAAGATGTTTCAATAGATCTTGGAAGTGTTTCATATTTCAACTCAAATTCCTGCACATTGTAAAAGATAAAAGAAACAGATTTTAGATTGTCATAGAAGTCTGAAAGGGAGAAAAAAAAAAAAATCTATTTAATCAAAATAGTAATAATTATGTCCAACAAAGCAAGCCACAACATGAATTTTCAGTTCTACAGCATATCATTCAGCAGTACGAGAATGAAAGTACTATTGCTCTTCTCAATAAAGAAAAGAATTAGTACTTTCTTTCTTAAAATCTAAAGGGCGAAGCTGTATTACCTTGACACATTCTAATATCGTTGTCCTGTGCCTCTGCACCGCTTGAGTATCTACTGTAATGGCCTTCATGAGCATATTCAGTGCAACATATCTGGAAGGGAAAAAAAAGAAGAAAAGAATATTAAACAAATAAGTAAACTAACATCCAAGAAAAACAGAAACTCGAACTTTCCTAGATAAAACTTTTAACATGTACAAACTAGATTTGTAATCTTCACTTAATCAAATTATGTGAATACTCAAATGGACGAAAGCAACCCATTCCGACCAATTGGTAGGTCTAACAAGTGTATTTCATTTTACTCCAATCAATTACGTCCAAAGGAGAATACTGTAATACTTCATAAGCTAATTAGTTTGAAGCTTCGTTTTTTCCCAACCCCTCAAACAGAAGCATGGACCAAATCCACACTATGTATTAGTATTTTAATTATCAACAGCATTAAGTAATTATGTAAATTAGTCAAGTAAGAATTGTCAAATGTTAGTCCACTAATTTGGGGTCGGTTGCATATATCACTTTCAACAAATTCATAAATGCAGAAGATGTAGAACACTGGGTCCATGCTTCCCAAAATACAAATTTCACAAATGCATACATAAACCACAAATATAAAGAGTATTTACCTGATATTGTTATCACGATTTGACAGGAATCTTCCCAAAATATTGATAGCTAGAACACGTAGGCCACTGGTAGCTTCTATCCCCATTATAGTCTCAACACACTCATAAAGAATAGCATTACCAACATTTTTGTTTGACTCGGTTTTTGTCGCAACCTAGGAAAGGAAGTAAATAGTTACAAAATATAACTGCAGATATAGGACATATCAACTGGAAGATATTTAAAACCAAGCTAAAACATCTAGACACATCTTACTGAAGCTATGACTCAGACCATATGAATAACCTAAAAATGGCAAGCAAACAAAGTGGAAAAGCCAAAAACAAAACAGTAAAATTTACAAATTTTACAACCAACATGTATGTATCAACTTCCAAATGATGCAAGTTTAGTAATCCAACTTGCTACAGAAACTACATGGCAGAAAACAAGATAGATAGCTTCTGTATAGACAATTAACAATTTAGAAGACAAAAGGCACAGTAAATTTTTTTCTAGTACATAAAGATTCAACAGAAAATCACTAAATCACCATCTAAACTTCAATAAGAAAAAGAAAAGGGAAATCCATGCAAAAACCTTGAACAAGGACATTAACTAAAACATTTGGACCAGAATTTACGTAAGTACACATAATATTATATACTTGGAGGAAATAGAAATAGAATCCTGATTCCTCACCTGTGCAAGAATGTCATTCATATATTCACTAGAGTCTGCATCCTCTTGGCCCAACATGCGCATCAGCCTAAGAACTCGGATGTGCAAGAAAGGATCTGTGATACCAGATATGTCGTACTCAGGAGCATATGGACTATTTGAAACATCTTTCAATATACGGACCAATCCTTCTGTGCAGTTCTACAATCAAAAAAGATTGTGTCAAGAAAACCAACCAAAAAATAAACATTAGGCAACAAAGTAATACAGTTTACATAAGATAATGTATCCACCGAAATCTAAAACAAAGTTAAGAAAAGTACCTACTACGATCTCTAGTTTCCAACAAAAAATTGCATGGCTTACATCAGAAGAGGCCAGAGCCAATAACAGTAAACACTTAGAAAGTCGGCAGAAATATTCTACAAAATAATGCACTTGATGAAAGAAATACAGATAACAGGACAGCGACAGATAATAACTTGTTATAACATATATACTCTGTTTTGATGAAGTATCTGTCTTCATGAAGCATGATATTTCCATCTCAAAAGAACGAGGCAAGCAAACTGGTACTCCGACACGAAGAGAAACAAAAGGATAGCATATACAAACTGCTCTTCTACATATACTCCCCAAAAGAACATCTGCTATCACGATATCTTTGGCATTACTAGCTAAAGCACAAAAATGCTCATTGAGTTCTTCTTAATGTTTTTCTTAACCACGCCATTCCAGATTTCATAAGGTATTCAAAGCAAGCTAGCTTCATGCATTCAATAATTGTTTCTATTAATCTTCTTTAAAGGTTTTCTACAACTTTTTTACGCACAACAATATCAAGTCTGATGGGTCCAATCCAGCCACTTCCATAAGATTCCAGGAATGCCATTTTTTAAAAATGTCTGAGTTTGCTGTATACTCAACTCTACACACAGACGAAGAAAAAGGATTTAAGTATTACACTAGACACTAGTTACATGATCACTTTAGTTTTGGATATTAGAATAGAAAAAGAAATGAACATGAGAAAATGTTGGCAGTTCACATTTTCAAAGGGACAATCCATATTCAAGATTGTTCCAAACAGACAAACAATTACTTGAACAAGACAAACAGCAAGCGCCCTTGAACAATAAAAGAAGCTTAGGCATAAAATTAGATAAGCCAAACAAACCATGTTGATCCTTTTGTTCTATGGATTCTCCAAAATAAAAAACAAGCCAATATGGATAGGCTCACAAATGCGGTTTCGTTGTAATAAAACAGTGAGCTCAAATATATGAGTGCTGATTTTGGTTGAGAAAAGGGCACAATGCAATGCACAAGGCTCTAGTTTCTATGAGGCCAGAGGGTCAACTTTATCCAGGATTCAGAATCATGACAACTAGGTTGCAATTGAAAAGCAGTATCCTTGCATCAAGGCCATCCCTCATTAAAACTGATTTTATTTTCTTTAGAAAAAAAATTAGTGTTTAAACAATGTATGATGGCCAAACAGAAATAACAGTAAATGTCTACCATGGGAAGAATATGCTGGCCAAATAGAAATATCAGTAAACGTATATCTCATGGGAAGAAATTTTTGTTAAGCATTTGCATTATCCATAAGACCTTAACACAAAAACCCAAATACTGCTCATAATGAGCATGATACCTTTCTCAAATATTCCAAGGCATCTGTGCTGGCTTTACATAGATCTGTACAGAGCTGAACTCCAGCTATGAGAACTCCATGATGCTTTTCCTTCAGCAGCGAACCAGCAGGACCCATAAAGTTCTCTGCCAAGTCAGGAACTTTTCTTATGATCCTTATAGAGCACAAAGCAGCCTAGGAAGCAAGAAGCAACTTTTAATCAATGGATAATAAAAGCCATTTAGATTAGCCTCTCATCAAGGAAAATGCAAACTATTCTCAGAAATAGGAATTCATCGAGAGAGAAGCTAACTACATCCCCCATCCAAGAAAATTACTTATAAAGTACTATATAAACAGAGGGAGTGCAACACAACAAAAAAACTCATCAAAGAGGTGCATCCAAGCAACGAGGAAAATGCATGCATAATAATTCAATTAATCAGCGTGATGCTGAGCTGATAATCTTTGTACTTTTAAATACAAATTAAAAATTAATATTAATAATTTACTCGATAGTAAAGAAACAGTTAACCAGAACTAAGAATCTAGGAGAAATTAAAGAGAAGTTAATATTGTTCTCTATATGAAGTACTATTTACAAACTGAGGGAATTAGACTCCTAATACAGTATAGGGACTATAATGAATTTAGTACGTATTGAATTTAAACTTGAATGCTCTGATTAAAAGACATAAATCATCTAAATATGATCCACAAATAGATATTTAGAGGGAAAGAACCTTTTTCTTAATATTTGGGTCTCTCCCATGCAGTAGTCTCTCTACTTCTGGAGCAAGATCCCGTGCCATTTCAGCAGAACATATATTTCCAAGAGCACAAAGAGCAAGACCCACAATATACTGGTTTGAGTGATTTAGATCTCTGCACATGTCAAGGATTCTAAATAGATAGAAAGATGACTTTTCTACTGTACAAAATCAATTAATAGGAATCAGTGTAAAATATCCCACAATTCTAGTAAAGTAGATGTAAAGCTAGGCAGTAAACTACAAATGAAGTAGGTGGATACTGTTTCAAGGAATTTGTAACCAGCATAAGAACTTCTTGTCTTTCATCAAGAAGCAGCATGAGGCCCAGATAGCCAATTCTTTTTTCAGGAAACCCAGCAGAAGCTATTAACTTAAGGCATTCCATTTGACCAAAATGAGTGGGATAACCAAGCATGTGAATAAACATGAGTTTTGCAAGATTACGATGCCTATAATCTTGATCATTTTCACTAATTGCGGCACGTATAGCAGCACATTCTTTTCTTACAACCGCACGCTCTTCTGCAGCAGTTTTGCATGCACGTATAGCTCGAATCATATCCCTGCAGTTTTAAGGGTTAGACTGTAAAAAAAATGAAGATATTAACAATTTTAGTTTAAGAATTCAAGTTTGCTTTTCTGGCTCTACACAAGAACTGGAAAAAGAAGAAGAAAAAATGATCAAAGTATCATGATATTCTCCAGCTAAATACAAATATAAATGACTCAACATACAACTGGAAAAATAACAAAGAAAGTATTTTTACTGAAACATTGAAACCATTACAAGCCAATAATGAAATGAAATACTTCATATTGTTCACTAACTTGAGACATAATCAGATATGTATACCAAAACATGCTTACATACGATGATGATCACATTAAGAAAATGGGCATGTGCTCATATAAACATGTATACAGTAGGAAGTAACACATTAGAATATATTAGAAGACGTGTGTCAGTTGCTTCAGTTTTAAAAGGTGGAAATGGTTGAAATGTATTCCATAAAGGATAAAAGTTCCAACAAGAAGAAAGACTCAGAATCAGATCAGAGAGTTCAAATACAAAGCTCGTGCTAAATCAACCAAGAAGAACATGAAAGAAATCTTCTAGAAGGATGCAAATCAATAGTAAGATAATCAACAAAAGGGACATGTCTCAAAACATGGGATTCAGATTTAACAAGTTTTGATATTGATATCAGGCTAGTTAAACATCCTAGGAGGTCATTGCACCAATGGTTCCTAATAATTATAACAACAATGTCCATTTGAACAACAATTAGACTCCATTTAAAAAAGAACCAACTAAACAGCTATCATTTTTTATGTTAGGACGCCACATATAACATAGGATGATAGGAATGTGAATGCAACAGTTTGGGAAGCAAGGACATCCAAATAAGGGTGTAGTAATAATTTGATTTACTTTCTGCCGTGTTCGTTTAAACGACAAAGAGGACAGTTATTCTCTTCTTCTTTTCTTCTATAAATATCCAACCAAGAGAAAGAAAATCACTTTCCTTCTCATATTTTCTCTCCTTTCTTTTCTACTATGCTTTCCTTCTCTAACAAACAGCTATATAATTCACTGTAGGCCACAAAGGAATTATAACACCTTTTAGACTGTATCGACTATTCGAATTGTTAAGAACATTTTTGGTTCCTTCAGTGTTTATCCTCAAGGACCTCAAGAAGTAAAGTAAATAACAGTTATGGGCCAGGGAACAATCTATAGGAATGCTTCAAATTCAGAACCAAAGCAACCGCAGTATTGCAGGATCTGCATATAGCGTACAACAACGACAAAGTTTATAACTCTTGCATAATGAATACGTCAAGCAATAAAAGAATTCAATAAGATACACTTAAAAACTAGAACCAAGAGAAAAGAGGGCGGCAACCTTCCTTTTGATAGAACAAATGTGAATAAAAGAAAAAGTTTTCATTCGATTCAATTGAACGGCTCAAAAATTTTCCTAAATTTCCCTCCCAATCGTATATCGCAGACATTCTTGAACGGATTCATCAATCAAAGAAAACAGCATAGCTTAATGTTCTGATTTATATTCAAGAAAGCCCGAAAACGAACTCATCAAGACGCAATGAGAACAGAGATCTGCTAAGGTTCTAACTCCCAAGAATCAACTAGCTCGAACACGACACATCGAATCCTTAAGCTGTGATCTCAAACAAATCTAATTAAGCTGAATCCAACGGTTTCAAAGAAGAGCACGAATTCGCACGATCGAGATCAAGAAGCGAACGAATCGATCGAAGAGGAAGGAAATGATGGGGAGCTTACCTCAACCGAGTTCCCGAGGAGAAGGGATTCATGGCTAAATCCAGCGTGGAATCTCGCGGCGGATCTCGCGAGCTAGCGATTGAGGACGGAGAGGGATCGGCGTATGAGACCCCTCGCCGGATCGAAGGAGGGAGATCGGACTGAGGGAATCGAGGGATCTGAGACGAGAGGAGGAAGAAGAAGAATACTTAGAAGAAGAGAGAGGAGAAAGAAAAAGAAGGTAGGAGCGAGACTGGATCTGAGCGATAGTACGAACGGTAATTTGCGAACCCTTGTGTCTCTCTTCTTTTTCTTTTCTTTTTTTTTTTTCGTTATGTTATAAATTTTGATATTAGTATTATTGAATTGGATGTAAGTCGTGTAACGCATTGTCGGTATAATTTATAGGCGACAAGTGGGCGTAATTACTATTACTATTATTATTATTATTAACTTGGCGAACCGGGTTTTACACTGAACCGGACCGAACTACAGACCAGACCGGACTAAACCTGCATTTATTCTGGCTATGTTGGCATGTTGGTGTGGTTGCGGCTAAAGTTAAATCTTCGATAATTTTAACCAGGTTAGAAATAACATATTCCATTTATTAATATTTAATAGAAAATATGTTTTGTAAGACCACATCTAATTAGAATTCCCTAATTTTTATATGAAATAACTATGATTGGAAAGCCTTTTAAATTATAATAATATATATTTCTTATTGTGATGTACAATAACACTTAATAACCAAGTTAAGAATTTTAAGGGGCCATCAAAATTTATATTCATTTCTAATCACAAGATTCACAACAGCTTTGTCACTATTTTTTGAGTAAATTATGATAATTTATTTTTATATTATTATCTAATCAGCGTAGGATTATTATACTTTTATGAGTATAGATCTTTTTGTATTTATAAATTTTTTTGCTTTTGAACGAAGGAATACGCGGTTAGGATGATAGTGATTCTCTAGAGTTTAGTAAGTTTTTTGATAAAATAGTATAAATTTTATAGGATCACTATAATTCTAACCACACATATTTTCATCTAAGATCGAAAATTTATGAGTACGAAAAGTTATATAATCATAAGGATATAGTAGTCGGATTAATCTAATTAATTTAACATAGTTTACTATACTAAAAATATATGCTTACAATCTAACTTTTTATTAATTAAATAAATAAAAACTAAGAATGATTTTTTTTTCGCTGATATATATATATATATATATATATAGAAAAAGAAATTTTTAGCCAACTATGGTAAGTACGATTGGCTTATTTTGTTGAAATATTATAAAATACTGAACTTTTATAAATAATAAAATTATAATATGATGGGTTGGTCACACGTTGTAAAAGTGATGGATGAGTCGGTAACATTTTAACGCAAAATCGGCATAAAAAAAGAGAGCCGCGAGTTGAGTTCTGAAGTTTTTTACAATTTTCAGGTACTGATCCGGGGATCGAACTGGGCTGTGTAGCCGCTCGAAAGGCAGGTCAAAGTTGCACGTGAGGCGGGAGGTGGCTCGGTAACAAAGGCGGGCGGGCGTGTGGCGGCGTGTTGTTGGCTGCGACGCTGCGCGACTCGCGTGGGGCAACAAGTGCGGGGGACACGCGGCAGTGCCGCAGCAATTCGGGCATAGTACTGGGCGCCCGGATGCGGCACTGTGGACGCCCGGTTAGTGGTTGGCTAAATAGACGCCCACTGTTTGGGGTAGTTGGCGGATGCACATCAGCAGTAGTGTTTCGGTGCACTTTCGGGTGCTCGGAAGTTGTACTGTAGTTGTCCAAAAGTTCCAAGCCGCCTTATTTTGCTTCATTCACGCAGATGGATAGATCCCGGTCACCCAAAAGTAGGTTTTGGGTGTCGAATCTATTTTTGTAAGGCTATTTAACTTACGAAACCTTTATTATTTTTTTTATTTTTTTCTCGGGATTTTAGAAAAAGAAGCTGAAAGCAACAGAGAAAAAGTATGTGACAAAAGTATGTGACAAAGAGCACATGGGAGTGCCTTGGAGTGCGCGGATCGATCTGAGAAGTCGAGCACGTGCACGTGTGTAATTTTACGGCGTGTCAACTTTAAGACAGGTTCTTTTAATATTATTTATTTGAGTTTTTTGAAATAAAATTTTGTTGTTATTTAGCTCGTTAATATTTTTGAATTTGAGTTTTGTGCCATTTTGTGCTTGATTGGCAGGGATTGATTTTCGGTGTCGTGCTATTGAGCTGGGTGCTATCAAATTTTTCAGAATGGTACTGTTCGTGTGTGGCGAGAATGGCGAATTACTTTTTATATATATGCTTGCTAGTTGTAAATATTTTTGCTGTTTCTCTATTGATTGATGATAGTAGATTGATTGATGATAGTAGAGATATGCATGTGAGCAATTCATTGTTATTTTCATGATATTTGAACCGTATGGATTATTATCATGATTGTATGTTCTTAACTTATGGGTAGTATATTAATAGGATATCTTTAGTGGGGTGATTCCATTAATATTTCTGTTTTGTATGATTGATTAGATAGAGATAAATGGTATCTGGTACCGAGAAGATAACATATATACTATCGAGGTTTCCTGAGTTAGAGATAGATAGTACGAGGAGATAATATAATTGCTATCTCAGCGTGATACTCCTTTTTAACGTTCAAAATATTGATGTGTCTCATGCACTGTAAATCAAATTTAAAATATATACCTAAAATAAATTTTTATAATACAATAAATTATTTAAATATTTCATATTATATATATTATATTATATTTTACGTTACAATATTAATTATTAAATATTTTATTAATTATCTAATATTATATATGGTGTATAGAATATTAGTATGCATACAAGTAAAAAAATCTTTCTCTTTTTTAAAATTATGAGTGAATCTTATTTAACATTCTCATAACAAGTATATATATTTGTATATACACCACATGCACCACATGCCTAAAATCCTTTAATAGAAATTTTAAAATTAATTCATCAAATATAATTTAAATTATTAAATTTCGTATATCATATTTATTTCATTAAATTTTAATATTAGAATATTAATCATTTAATATAAGTTGTGGTGTATAAAATATTAATATACACTAAGTGTATATAATAGTTTTTTAGCTTCCCATCAATTTTAGCATGATAAAAATATCCTCACTAATTCTTAAATTTGAAATAAGTTTTCCAACTTTAACTTTTTAACAAATTATTAAGTTAATTTTTTTTAAAAAATAACTATCAAAACTAAAAATTTAATTGAATTTTAAAATAAAATTATTAATATAATTTAATTTTAAAGGTTAAAAAAATATCAGTGAAAATATGTATATAAGACTACTTTATAACTATTTTTTATATATATTTTAAATTTTCAATTTTAATAATTATATATTTTAATTATTTTAAATATTATTTATCCGCAACTTAGCGCGGATATTATACTAATGTAATATATTTCACCCTTTTAAATATGAATATCTATTTCTTTTTTAGATCATTTTTTTTTATTCTTATTCTTTGAATTTAACTATCTCCTACTATTTTTTTTTCTTTTTTTTTTTTGATCAACTGACCGTCTTGCATCTTCTTTCAACCGTTTTCGTCATTCGTCGAATCGAATGGTCGTTTACCGTCGTTTCTACTATCATTTTGATGGTAATGTTTATAAATTTTATACTGTTTTTCCTAAACTATTAACATGTGTAATTTTTTATTTCGATCAATATTTTATTTTACTTTTAAAAAAATTGCGATTTTATTTTTGTTCGCTGTTGTCTGAATTTTATGATTCTATAAATTTTAATTTACATGCAAAATCAAATAATATTTTTAATATGTAAAAAGTTATAAAAAAATAAAATTAGTGTATTTTTTATATTATTAACAAATTAAATGCGATTATTTTCTATTTTTATTTATTTATTTAATTTATAAATTTTTGTTCCAATTTTTATCCGCCACAACTCTTAGATTCCTATACTAGTTAGAAAATTATAATACAAAATATAAAATTAGATTATATAAAAGTAATTATCTATTTTGAAATATATAAATAATATTACTCTAAAAAAATAATATCTGATTATTTGTGACAAACATTAATGTTACAAACATTAATGTTAGTACAATTTAATAATATGTTATTATTTCATTCTTACTAATGTAATTATTTTAATAATTATATTTCTCAATTTTACTGTAATTAGTGTTACTTGTTTTCATTCCTAATAATTATATTTGAGAGTTTTACTGTAATTATTATTACTCTATTAAAATCATTATTATTTCTAATTTAATTTAGATTATTATAATAACAAGATAATTAGAATATATATAACAAGACAATCAACGCGCGCCCGTGTCACGCCGAACGCCCGCTGGTCCCGGTGCACGCCAGGTCCCGTGGACTAGCCGCCCGTGCCGCCGTACTCTGCCACCCGCCCATCGCCGCCGGCTGCCAGGCCCCGGCAGCCGGAACAGTAACATCTTGCCTCGAAATTCGTATTTTGGCATCTAGGCTTCAAAAAATACAAGTAAATAGTTTATTTCCATCATTTTCGCACGCTGAGTCCAAATTCGATGTTCGTTTTGCCCAATTTCACTTGTAAAATTTGTCGAAGGCATACAAATAAATAATCTTAATCCAAATTTCGAGCTGGGTCCAATCCTGAAGTCCGATTTGCGCACAAACACCTCCATCTCACCGAATAAGCCGCAAAAACTCTGCAGAAATTCGGGTCATCACAGAGCTGTCCCTATGATAGTTGCTGATCCGTTTTCTATTTCCTGCTTTAGACTCATTTCTATTTGCTGTCTAAATAAGTAACTGAGTAACTATTGTAATAATTTTCCTGCTTTAGACTCATTTCTATTTGCTGTCTAAATAAGTAACTGAGTAACTATTGTAATAATTTTATTACTAGTGGGTTATTGTAGAGTTTTTAGAATCAGTGTGTTTATAGATAGACTTTAGCCGCTTAGTCTTGCCTGTATACGAAAGACTCTGTCCCATGGACAGAGGGTCATCTATCCACATGGCGATCTGTTGCGTTCTAAGATAAAATTATCCACATGGCGATCTGTTGCGTTCTAAGATAAAATTAAACCTTGGAAGAAAAAAAAAAAAAAATTACGCATTTCAAAATCTTGGGCGTGACATACATCTCCTCTACTGCATATGCTAAAATCTCTCTCACAAAGTCAAAATTTATAAATGGAAAACTACTTGTTTATATCAAATTCAATATTATCAAATTTCATCCTATATAATTCAATTAACAGAAAAAAAAAAAAAAAAAAAACTACTATAGAAAGTTATCCTCCCATGCATCTCCTCTAATGCATCTGCTGTCAGAAAGTCAACTACTCCCGAAAATTATCCTCCAAAGAATCTCCTCCAATGTATCTGCTGTCAGAAAGTCAACTACTCCAAAAAATTATCCTCCAATGCAATCTCCTCGAATACATCTGCTGAAATCTCTCTCAGAGAGTCGTGCTATCCTCCGGTGGATCTGTTGAAATGTCTCTCAACAAATCGTGCTCCAATGCATCATGTGCTGAAATTCTGTGTGCAGGATTTAAACACAGGTATCTCTGAAAAAATAGCGAAATAAACACGCATAAGTCTTTTATAATTATCTTATAATAAATCAAGACAATTATAATTCGTATATTCTCGAATTGTAATATGAGTGATTTAATTGTTCAAAAATTTCTTACCGACAGAAGATCAAAAGCAATCGGCTCCAGTGTTGGAAAAACGGTATTCAATCCTTGCACAAATTTCGCATTGAAAAAATATAATACAAACAAAAAATTGTTATATCAATTAACACTGTCTGGCACGACTAGCATGTCCATTTATGCTGAATATTTCGATAAAATTGTGCCAGACGCACAACATCCGTTAAAAATAAATAAATATAGATTAATATAAAAGATTAAACTAACCTGAGAAGTAACGATACTCGAAATAGAAAAAAATCCTGGTAAAGCTGAAACACCTGGCCAGCTGTCTTCCGTCGGAGTACCCAGAATGCAGTAATTTGCCATACATGAATCAACAAGTCAGACAACTAGATAATGAATAAATGCACTTTAAGAAATACTCTATTACTTTCTTTAATAAATAAAAATATTCTTTACCGTTGATCGACAAAGGATAAAAAAAGTAATTTTACTTATTACTAGATTAACAGATACACAAAATATCTGTTAAAGATAAATAAATATAAAAGATTAAATTAACCTGACAAGGAATCGAGATAGAAGAAAATCCTGGTAATGCTTACCCATCCGACCAATTTTCTTACCATGTTCGAGATAAAAGAAAATCTCAGTAATACTGACACATCCGACTAATTTTCTTCCGTTGGAGTACCCGGTATAATTTGTCAAATATTAATCAACAAATTAAACAACAAAAAGATAATGAATAAAGATGTTGAAAAATCTCAACAGCTAGACTGTATCATTCATATCCAAAAAGTATATTCGGGTCACTATATAAAATTTAAAGTTTGAAATTTGAAATTTGAGATTTGAGATTTGAGATTTGAAATTTGAGATTTAAAATTTGAATTTAAAATTTAAGATTTGAAGTTTAAAATTTAAAATTTAAAATCTAAAGTTTAAAATTTAAAAATTAAAATTTGAAATTTGTAATTTGAAATTTGAAATTTGAAATTGAAAATTTGAAATTGAAAATTTAAAATTTAAAATTGAAATTTTGAGATTTGAAATTTAAATTAAAATTCAAACATTTAAAAATTGAAATTTAAAAATTAAAAATTAAAATTTAATTGATTTGAAAATTTTAATTGATTTGATGAAACAGTGAAATTCTGAAATTGTTACATATTTATCTAAACTATAACATCCATAAGTTTCTTATAATTATCTTATAATAAATAAAAATACCATAAACTATTTTCTCAGAAAGTCGTTGGAGTACCCACAATGATGTAATTTGCCATACATGAATCTACAAGTTAAACAACTAGATAATGAATAAATACAACCAATAAATAATGAATAAATGCATTTTAAGAAGCATCTGAATCGTCTTCCTTAAATAAAATTTTCTTTTTATCATCTATCATTAAAGAAATAATACAACCAAATGATCAAATATTAACGGCTGGACTGTAACGATCAGATCCAATAAGCGATAAGATCCAATAAACGATAGATCCAAGAAATATTTCCGAGGCATCATATGAGAGTGTAGCGGCCTGATAAATAAAAATACAATAAAAAGTAACGCACACGAGAGAAAAATAAAAATAAAATAAATGCAAGAAGGCATCTCAACTATAGACCAGCCTAAAATGCCATACTCGATTTCATTTTTTGGATTCAAACCTATTAATCTTTGATTTTTTAAATTAAATTATTTCAGTTTAGAAAGGTAGAGATTTTATCAAATTTGTTTATAATTTTTATTACTGCATTAATTATTTCACCTTCAAAAAATATATTTCTCAACAAAAAATAAATTATCTTTTTATAAAAATAAAATTCTAAAATAGAATTGAGAAATACTCTATTACTTTCTTTAATAAATAAAAATATTCTTAACCAGGATAAAAAAAGTAATTTTACTTATTACTAGATTAACAGATACACAAAACATATGTTAAAGATAAATAAATATAAAAGATTAAATTAACCTGAGAAAGAATCGAGATAGAAGAAAATCCTGATAATGCTGACACATCCGACCAATTTTCTTCCGTTGGAGTACCGGGTATAATTTGTCAAATATTAATCAACAAATTAAACATCAAAAAGATAATGAATAAAGATGCTGAAGAATCTCAATCTCAATATCTCCCTTAAATAAAATTCTTATGATCAAAGCAAAAATACAACTGAATTACTAGATGTCAACGGCTAGACTGTATCGTTTATATCCAAAAAGTATATCGGGGGCACTATATAAAATTTAAAGTTTGAAAAATAAAATTTAAAATTTGAGATTTGAGATTTAAAATTTGAATTTGAAATTTGAGATTTGAGATTTGAGATTTGATATTTGAAATTTAAAATTTAAAGTTTAAAATTTAAAAATTAAAATTTGAAATTTGTAATTTGAAATTGAAAATTTAAAATTTAAAATTGAAATTTTAAGATTTGAAATTTAAATTAAAATTCGAACATTTAAAAATTGAAATTTAAAAATTAAAAATTAAAATTTAATTAATTTTAAAATTTAAAATTTAAAATTTAAAATTTAAAATTTAAAATTTAAAATTTAAAATTTAAAATTTAATTGATTTGATGAAACAGTGAAATTATGAAATTGTTACATATTTATCTAAACTATAACATCCATAAGTCTCTTATAATAGTCTTATAATAAATAAAAATACCACAAACTATTTTCTCAGAAAGTCGTTGGAGTACCCACAATGCTGTAATTTGCTATACATGAATCTACAACTTAAACAACAACTAAATAATGAATAAATACAACCAATAGATAATGAATAAATGAATTTTAAGAAGCAATCGTCTTCCTTGAATAAAATTTTCTTTTAATCATCTATCATTAAAGAAATAATACAACCAAATGATCAAATATTAACGGCTGGACTGTAACGATCAGATCCAATAAGCGATAAGATCCAATAAACGATAGATCCAAGAAATATTTCCGAGGCATCATATGAGAGTGTAGCGGCCTGATAAATAAAAATACAATAAAAAATAAGTAACGCACACAAGAGAAAAATAAAAATAAAATAAATGCACGAAGGCATCTTAACTATAGACCAGCCTAAAATGCCATACTCGATTTCATTTTTTGGATTCAAACCTATTAACCTTTGAGGTTTAGAAAGGTAGAGATTTTATCAAATTTGTTTATAATTTTTATTACTGCATTAATTATTTCACCTTCAAAAAATATATTTCTCAAAAAAAAAAAAATTATCTTTTTATAAAAATAAAATCCTAAAATAGAATTGAGCTTACTTTGTCGAGAAATAATCTATTAATTTCTTTAATAAATAAAAATATTCTTTACCGTTGATCGACAAAGGTTAAAAAAAAAGTAATTTTACTTATTACTAGATTAACATATACACAAAATATCTGTTAAAGATAAATAAATATAAAAGATTAAATTAACCTCAGAAAGAATCGAGATAGAAGAAAATCCTGATAATACTGACACATCCGACCAATTTTCTTCCGTTGGAGTACCCGGTATAATTTGTCAAATATTAATTAACAAATTAAACAACAAAAAAAATAATGAATAAAGATGTTGAAGAATCTCAATCTCAATACCTCCCTTAAATAAAATTCATATGATCAAAGCAAAAATACAACTGAATTACCAGATGTCAACGGCTAGACTGTATCGTTTATATCCAAAAAATATATTCGGGGCACTATATAAAATTTAAAGTTTGAAATTTAAAATTTAAAATTTTAGATTTGAGATTTGAGATTTGAAATTTGAGATTTAAAATTTGAATTTGAAATTTGAGATTTGAAATTTGAGATTTGAAATTTAAAATTTAAAGTTTAAAATTTGAAATTTGAAATTTGAAATTTGAAATTTGAAATTTGAAATTTAAAATTTAAAATTTAAAATTGAAATTTTGAGATTTGAAATTTAAATTAAAATTCGAACATTTAAAAATTAAAATTTAATTGATTTGAATATTTAAAATTTAAAATTTAAAATTTAATTGATTTGATGAGACAGCGAAATTCTGAAATTGTTACATATTTATCTAAACTATAACATCCATAAGTCTCTTATAATTGTCTTATAATAAATAAAAATACCACAAACTATTTTCTCATAAAGTCGTTGGAGTACCCACAATGGTGTAATTTGCTATACATGAATCTTAAAGTTAAACAACTAGATAATGAATAAATACAACCAATAGATAATGAATAAATGCATCTTAAGAAGTATCTGAATCGTCTCCCTTGAATAAAATTTTCTTTTCATCATCTATCATTAAGGAAATAATACAACCAAATGATCAAATGTCAACGGCTAGACTGTAGCGATCAGATGATTAGATCCAAAAAATATCTCCGGGTCACCTGGGGCGGCCTGATAAATAAAAATACAATAAAAAGTAAGTAACGCACATAAGAGGAAAAAAAAAATAAAATAAAATAAAACAAATGCATGAAGGCATCTCAACTATAAACTCGATTTCATTTTTTGGATTCAAACCTATTAACATTTGATTTTTTTAATTAAATTTTTGGATTCAAACCTATTAACATTTGATTTTTTTAATTAAATTATTTTAGTTTAGAAAGATAGAGATTTTATCAAATTTGCTTATAATTTTTATTACTGCATTAATTATTTGAACTCCAAAAATATATTTTTCAAAAAAAAATAAATTACCTTTTTATAAAAATAAAATTCTAAAACAGAATTGAGCTTACTTTGCCGAGAAATACTCTAATACTTTTTTTAATAAATAAAAGTATTCTTAACCGTTGATCGACAAAAGATAAAAAAATAATTTTACTTATTAATAGATTAATAGGTAACTTTATAAAAAGAATATTTTCGTAATTAAACATCACAAAATAATATATATCCGGCCGGGCGCGTCGCACGATGGACCCGCTAGTCCATGTGTCGCTCGCTCATTGGCGGGCGCAGCGACCCGGGTGGCCCGGCGCGGACCGCGGCACGTGCACCTCGTCGTGGACCGCGTCGCCACGCGGCACGCCGCGATTGGCGGGCACGCGTGCACCGGGCGCGTTGAAGGTAATTCGGGCGAGCACAGTAACGGGCCCGGCCGGATTCGGGCCTCCGATTCTTGCGCCCGAATCCGGATCCCTCCCTTTGGTGGACTTGGGCTATAAATATCCCATTTGGGTTTCGGTTTTGGGCATTTTTTCCGGATTTTCTCAGCCCATTTTCGACAGGGGAGTTCGACCTCGAGTTTTCTTCGATTTTTGGGATCCCAAAAATTTTTGAAAGTCGTGCCATCTGCATTCTTCTCGACATCAGGTTTAGAATTCTAAGTCGCGATCAAAACGCTTATATTTTTAGTTACCAGATTTAGAAATCTAAGTCGCGATGAAAACGCTTATATTTATTTTTAATCACAACAGCTTTATCACTATTTTTTGAGTACACCATGATGAACATACTTAGCTTACCATACTGAAAGATATGAAAAATACCATATTTTTAACAAAAAAAAATAAATATTTTGCATATTAATTTGATAAGTTACAAACTATATTAGATATAAAGCATATGCTTCCAATCTAACTTTCTTATTAATTAAATAAAGATTCGAAATGATGCTTTTTTGCTGATATATATATATATATATATATATATATATATATATATATATATATATATATATATATATATATATATAGTTTTTATACTATTATTATATTTATATTTTTAATTTTAGGATGTACAAATTAACAATTCACACTATTAAATATGAATTAGGATATATAATGTTTTTAGAAAAAAAAAATTTAATTTTTCGATCTAATTAACGCGGGGGAGCGTAGCGTAAGGGCGCGTCGCGTACCGCCCGCGCATGTAGCCGCGTAATGCCTGCGCGAAACGGGCGCTACGCGTGAACGTTGCCCGTTAAATAAATAAATAAATAAAATAAAAAATAAAATAAAAAATAAAATAAAGAATACAATAAATATAGATTTTGAATTTAATCAACAACACATTATCATCATAACTGTACATTTTTTTACTCAATGGCCAAAAGTTTACATATATATAGAAACTCAATTTTATATATATACTCAATTATATATATATATATATATATATATATATATATAAAGAGAGATCTAGGTTCCTATACTATCTATAATACCAATGCTCCGATACTATAGTCTCGTTTTTAATTTTAGGATTTCAAACCAACGATTTACAGCATTAAATATGATTTATGGTATATGAATCTTTTGAAAATAAATTTTTTTTTTATATCATTTACTTAGTAAGTAAATCTTGTTAAAATAAACGGTAAAAATTAAATAAATTTTAAAATTTAAAAATAAGTCTTTTAAATTTAAGATCAAGAATGCTAGTTTTGATTTAAATAGTTTAGATTATTTTCTATCAAAAAAAGTAAATAAACTTATATTCTTCTACACCGTTAAACTACAAACTCGTCATAATAGTCATTTAAAATTAAGAATTTTTAAAAGGTTTAATCATAAAGTAAACTATGTTGAATATATATATATATATATATATATATATATATATATATATATATATATATATATATATATATATATATATATAACTTTAAATATTATAGATCAGTTTTTAAAAAACTTTAAATATCATATCCAAAAAAAAAAAAGAAAAAGAAAAAAAAAAAGATTGTGAAGTAAAATTTTGCATAATTTAAAAATTGGGAGGATAAGGAAAACATTTTTACACATTTTTTTGTCGTAAATAATATTCAAAGGATATATTTATGAAGAAAATATCATAATTTTATTTATTACTAATAAAAAATATGATCAATACTATACATAAAAATAAATTTTATAACACTTTATAAATTAGCATATATTATGATATTTAATTAATAAAAAATACAAAGCATGATAAGATAAGCATAATTTAAAATTTTAATATTAAAATCGATTCATTAAATTGTATAATTTGTAAAACGTTATAAATTTTATTTATAAGCAAAATAATTTTACGAAATAAGAATATATGCGGAAAAGCGGGGAGGAAGTACATTTAATTATTTAAATTTGAAGATATATATTTATAATTTAATATATATATATATTTTTAGGGAGTTGTAAGTAAGTATTCCTTTTCGTTTTGGACTAGCACTAATTCGCCCGGTGCGTGCACAGAACACACAAGATTAGATTAGAAACCCTAATCCAAATTCGTCGCCCATTCTACTTATAGTTGAGAGAATTCCTTCTATGAACCCTAGGCGTCGGTACTCTTTATTTTTTTAGAGCACTAATTAGTCTGCCCCGAGCAAGTCGAAGGCAGTCGGAACTCCTCTCGCTCGCCTAGCCGCCTTCCTTGTACTCTGATGGAGCACTGCAAAACGGTTAGCCAATTTCAGGTATAATTTTTTTTTTGTGCACCTGCTCTACGTGTATGAGGTTATCTTCTCTAAATACGCGCGAGTTAGGGAAAAAAAAAAAAAATTGATTTTTCCATGAACCTAAACCCCTGTGATCTGGAGCCATGGAGGCATTCAATTTTGTTAATTAATCGTTCGGATTATCACTTGACATATTCACAAATCTTGTTCTGATCTCGCTAATTTACACTTTTTCTGTAGCAAAACGCTCACACCAGAGGCCATATCAATGAATTGCCGGACGACGTTCTTAATCGTATCTTCTCATTTCTTAACTTGCGAGATGCTGCCAAGGCAAGGGTACTTTCGCGCAGATGGAGGCGTCTTCCTACATTCATATCCAACCTATGCCTTGACCCTCTTACCATGTTTGGAATTCCAATTGATCAGTACTCTTGTGCTCCTGTCAATAAGGATAAATTTATAAGAGTGGCTAACCAGATTTTGCATGTTTATGAAGTTCTATCACCAGATATAGATTGCTTCACGGTCCGTTTTCGACTTGGAGATGAGTCTGATTGTCATATTGATCGCTGGATCAGTTGGGCGCTGACGATGAGAGCAAAAAAGATTCATCTCGCCCAGATTGATCTTGCCCTTAATTACATTCGTCCAAAATCTGCGCTTTATAATTTTCCGTGTCATCTCCTTCCCTGTGGTAAATCGTCTGACTTAAAGCATTTGTGTCTCGAAAAATGCTTGCTGAAACCTTCAAATTTCATGGACCAGTTCAGTTCCTTGACGACACTTGATTTGATTAGAGTCCCTTTGGATGCTAGTGATATTCAAAGTATACATTCCTGTTGTCTTAACCTTGAGTCTTTTAGACTACAAGAATGTGGCCTGCCAAAGACTCTTACGATAATCGACCAATTACGTCATCTGAAGATATTAACTGTGCGTGATTGTTATGGTTTGTTGTCGAATATCATTATTAGTTCCACCAGTCTCAAGACATTCGAGTATAGGGGTGAAGTTAGAAATTTCACATTTGTTGGGGTTCCCCGTCTAGAGAAATTGTACATGGCTTTTCTGCATATATATGCCGACGGGTCAGAATATATGTACCATGGCATAGCAAGAGATCTTCCTCACCTGAAGTTTCTGTCGCTGGTCTTTTTTGAGGTTAGTCAGGGTGCTTATATTTACAACATATTTTAGAAATTTTCCGGTGATAATTGGTTTTTCTTTTGCACACCCTATCCATAAATATGTGTTAATTAACAATTACTTGTGTCTACAGACACAGCCAATACCTGCGAATGTGAGTAAATTCAGCTTTCTCAAACAATTGGAGTTGTTTTTTCTTGCCCCAAGCGATTTTGACCCTCTTTCTGTTACATATTTTCTTGATGCTTGTCCTCTTCTGGAGAAGTTCCATATTTCGGTGAGTTGATACAGTTTTTTGCAACTTTCAGAACTATCTAATCTGGCTTTTCATTGTGTAACTATCTATCTATTCCGCAACTCTTCTTTGATCTTTTGTGTGATGAGCTCTCATGATCCCACTTGCAAAATTGAAGATTCGTATTTTAATTATTGCTGGTCGTAAAAATGGGATTCATGTATATCATACCTTTATTGTTCTCCGAAAGTACTAATTTTTACAAGAGGATCATAAAATGCTCTTGAGCAATGCCATACATTATATGTTGACATACGACGAAATCACTCTTTTGGATTATATCCGCTCCTTAATATATTTGTTCGCTATAGCACAAGGTTGTATGCTCTTCATCTTTGAACCTGATGTTTATTGGTCTCGGTAACAGCTCAAGGACGGATCTTACCGTGCTGAAACTCAGAAGAAAGTGCCTACTTATAAACGTCATTATCAGCTGAAGGAAGCAGAAATCAGTGGATTCACTAATGAATGCAATGAAGTTGAAATTGCTATTTATTTGCTTAACAATGCCATTGCTCTTGAGCGGCTAATTATCAACTCAAAAGGGAGAATGTATCTGGGAGGAGGCAAGTGGTCGTATAAATCGTTCTGTTTATCAAAATATCCTACCTGGAAGCAGGCCTGCGATATTATCCTGCAAGAAAAAGTCAATCCCAGAGTAGAACTAATATTTCTTTGATATGTATTTATCCACGGAATGCCTCTTTGTAATTTAGCCTTTAGCTATCTGTTATTTATCACGCCTTTTTTTTTTTTTTTTTTTTTCCTCTTTTACTGCTCATTCAGAGAAAGATTGACTCACTAGAGAGATTTAATCAGTTGTTATTCCAGTATTATTATTACCATTGGTGTTTTTGTTGTTGTTGTTTTGTAGTTATTGTTGGTGGTCATCATCTCATCATATTTCATTTTGTGATAGGTCGTCAATGGTTATTATTACTAAATTTGTGTAAATTTTATATCTGAAAAAACAGAGAGTATAGCAACACTAAACAGAGCGCCTGTATATTTTCTTGTAATCGGAGCTAACGTAGATGGTATGTATACAGCTCTTGTAATTATTATTATTATCTATACACATACATTAAAGGGCGAAGCTGAGAAGGCTCCTCCGCACTTCACGCTGAGCGGGCTCTCTCGCGGGTCATCGCCGTACATGGAAAAGGTTTTGATAGCTCTCACGGGTCATCTCTCTCCCTCTGCTTTTTCTTTTTCTCTTCTCGCAAGGCACCTACTCTCACCGGCTCCTCTCTCTTCCTCTGATCTCTCTTTTCGCGAAGTTCTTTTTCTCTTCTCGCAAGGCACCTACTCTCACCGGCTCCGCTCCCTCACCGACTCCGTTTCGGAGTTCCCCGCGCGGCATGGGCTCGGAGACGTGCTTTCTACCCTCTTCCGTACATCCCTCTTAATTACTCTGGGGTGATTTGCTCACCGACTCCAGCGCGTGGGTTCTCTTCTCACGAGCTACTGCTGGACCATTGCCGCCTCAGCCCAATAAAAATAAAAATCGCGTTTTTTTCCCTCTCCTTCCTCGCCCCTCCGTCGTAGCTTGCTAGGGTTTTTCGCGCCCGAAGAGGAGGAGAGGAGAGACCCCGCTAGGGTTTCTTGGACCCGAAGAGGAGGAGAGGAGAGAGAGAGAGGGGGAGAGAGAGAGAGAGGCGACATGGGGGGAAAGAAGGACAAATCGGAGGGCCTCGGCCGTGCCCTAATCCGCAATCACAACAAGATGGCGCAGGAGGCGAAGGAGAAGGGCCTCGCCGCCGCCGCCTCCCGCCGCCGAGGGTCCTCGAGTCCGTCATCGACGTCAGCGACATCGACGCCATCGTCCAGAGAGCCGACGAGGCCGAAAACGCCCTCCTCATCTCCTCCTTCGTCAACAATGCCTCCGCCGCCTCCGACGACCTCCTCATCAATTTGTACGGCCGTCTTTGTATTGCTAGGTCACTGATTCCAATCCCTTATTTTTCAATAATTTTTGGTGTGCAGGGACGCGAGCTCGGATACGGACGAGATGACGCCGGAGGAGCGGCAGCAGGCGCGGAAGGAGGAGGAGGCGCTGCACGCCAGCAGCCTTAGGGTTCCGCGCAGGTACGGTTTAGGGTTTTAAAACTTTTTTTCTTTTTTTTTTTTTTTCCCTCTTTCCCTGTTTTAGGATGCTAATTTACATTTGTGGGGGGGGGGGGGGGGGGGGGGAATTGGTTTTGCTGGCCTCCGCTGTTGTATGGGCAGGCCGCCTTGGAATGCTCGGATGTCGGTGGAAGAACTCGACGCCAACGAACGGCGGGCGTTCTTGGAGTGGCGCAGAAATCTCGCGAGGTATTACTGAATTTGAGTGAGTAAATAATTTTTACAAACCAGCAAATGTATCAATCCAACATCTGCAAGGAGGATGTTTCATGAGCAATATCATCATGTCAGGTTTTAACTAAGATGGTAATTTAAGTGCATTTCTTTGAGTTGATCCAACGTCATCTTCTTATACATCAACCCAAATATGGATGTTGGATTATAGAACTTTTATACTGCTTTGCAATGGAGTGGTCATTCTTTGGCAACACCTCACATGATGAAGTCAAATTTTTCTAACTCTCTAATTTTCCTTATTACTGTCACTTACGTTTTTTCTTCTTCTCAGGTGGGAGCACTCCAATTTCACTATTGTGTGACTCAGCTCCATTTATTTCCTTTGGGTTGCTGCAATTTGGACTTCCCTGCATTTGCTTACTTATTTTATTCCATGTTTTTCCGCTATTCTTTTTCCATAATTACGCTGAGTCCTCTCCTATGCTGTGTGTTTATGGGATTACTGGGTTTTTTATCTTCTTCTTGAGGTTGGGAATGGCCCACTAAATGGGTTAAAACTCTTCTTATATATATATATATATATATATATATATATATATATATATATATATATATATATATATATATATTGTGTGTTGTACTGGTATTATCATATTATGCCTTTAGCATTCTCTTTGAATCCAAGGTTCTTATTTTTGCTTAATTTTGCATAATTTCTTGCTGCTTTTGCTTGGTGATAAGTGTGGGTCATTAATTCCTTTCCCTGATAATATTTTATTTTTATTTTTTTCCCTTACTGAATTATGAGAAATTTCTCATGCTTGAAGCACTTGATCACTTCTTTTGTTTGAGAAAATGAGGGATTACTCTGCCCCTGAATTTATCTTCTTCAAATTATATGCTCTTTACTACGTCACTCTTTTCAAATAAATTGCAGAAATGCTAATCCTTTTCTGATATATATATTTTTTTAACTTTCTTTCATGAAGTAGGGGTAGTGCTGCAGAAAATCGTCAAAGGACATCTCCTAACCCTCCTCCATTAAACCATCCATTCAAGGCAGTCGGATCTGACTCTACTTCTGCTTCTGATAACCCAGGAATTAAATCTCCTGAAGGTAGAAGTACTAAGACCATCGAGCGTCGGTCACCGACAAGTTTGGAGCAAGAGGTACTGAATCTATAATAGAAATTTATGTCAGAAAAATTTAACTCAAGTGGATCAAGTACACACAACTTTGAAATATTCCGCGTACTTAATACCTGAATCAAACTAAACATGTTTCCGTTAGATCTATATTCGCGTGAAAGTTTCTGATTTCGTGTAAATACTATGCTACAAGGGAAATGGTTTTGATTTTAGGGGCTGTTATGTATACAGCTTTTCAAGATCATAATCAGAATTTTCAGATATTACTCCTCCAATGTGCAGTTTGTTACAAGAACAAACTTAGTTCAAGTTTGAGAGTCATCCAATTCGAGGGGAAATTTGGTTTTGTATTTTTTTTTTGAGAGAAGAAATTTGGTTTTGTATTAAAAAGAGATTTTTAAGGGAACACTTTTGTAAATACGAAGATGTAGATGAATAAATTAAGTGTTCGGAAAGCATATGCAAATCTTTTGATACTGGTAACACAACAGGATGTCACCAAGCCAATTACATATATAACCTTTATTTACTAACATCTTATTTTCTAATACTAGAAATATGTTGCTAGATAAAGAACTTGGACGTGATAATTCAGGGATGATAAACATCTTATTTTCTTGCTATGCTTTAATAAGATGTTGGAAATTCAAACCAGTCTTTGCCCTTTCTCTTATCTTATTTTTCTCAATCTCAGAAGAAGCGCTCAATCAAAATGACAGACTTGGAAGCTCGGCTGCTACAACTCCAAGAGGACTTAAATGATTATCTTAATATAGAATTCAGGTTTTTGCATCTGCAGTCTTTAACTCCTTTTTTATGCGTACAACAAATGCAGTGTTCGCGAGATATGTGCAAAACAAGATGTGGATACAGCTTACAAAAACTTCAAGGCTTTTTTCCAGACATTCTCTGACATCGATAAGAAGCTAAGTGTGGATTTTTAAGTTACTTGCTTTGTTTCTAATTGTTTCTTTATACAGTGTAACAATGGCTTATTAGTTGTCTGCCATCTCTTTCAGGTGTTGCAGTTCATGTGTGAAAGAGTTAAGGGGCTGCTGCGGTGCAGACTGCGTGGGTGCTCCTCGCCTGCGACCTGTTTTACCCAGACACCAAAGATATGCATAATACATTAACTTCAATATATTAGGAAAAAACTTAAGGGGCTGCTAGACAACTTTATGTTTTAATTATGCATATTTGTGAGCTGATTGATAAGTGCATTTCTTTGAACAGGTACCCAAAAAGCTCCCCACGTCACAGCGTGGTAATTTAAGTGCATTTCTTTGAGTGTAGGGCGAAGAGCTCCGGAAGCAAATAGGAGCTGCCGCGTACATCGAATGCAGCTCAAAAACACAACAGGTACTAATTTGAATGTGTTTCATATTGTATAAACTTATCTCCTTATATTCAAGTTATAGAATCTTATGTATGTGCACCTACTGGTGATTTTAAACACTAATATTTGTTATGTGGTTAATGTGGTTCTAATAGAACGTTAAAGCTGTTTTCGATACGGCGATCAAAGTGGTTCTTCAGCCTCCACGAAGGAAGGAGATGATTCCGAAGAAAAAGACTAGAAGAAGCTCCGGATGCATGTGAGTCGCGATCGTTCTCATTTTATTCCAATTTACTGTTCTTCTACTTATGTTCACATAGTTATGCTCTTCTGTTTAATAAATAATCACCTGTTTAAATCTCAGTAGTAGATGTAAACAGTTGCTACCACTTTTTTTTCCCTTTACTTTTGTCTTTTCATTGCTGTATAAAGCTGGTGCAGTTCTGCGTAAACATGAAAAACATGGATTTAAAACTCAGATGATAATTTTGGTATTACATTTGCAAAATTTGGTTGCATCATATTTTTGCCAGAATCTCGCAGAATCATTTTACATTTCAGAGTATGATTCTTTTTCTGAACCAAACTCATAGTTGTTGCAGTAGTAATCTTTAGCTCTACTTAACCCTATCTATAATCCGACGACTAACGAAATATCAACTCTTCTGAAAAACTGCAGGAGCTTTATGTGCGGCAGCGTGTGCGTCGCGTAGGGGCCTTTTACCTAAATTATCTTATGCTGCAATACTTGAAAGTTACTGGTAAATCTAATAGATTGGTGTTGCTGGTTGTAACTGATCAGCTCATTTCCTTCTTGAAGCCTTCTCTATGTTTTTTTACTCATGCTGTAAAAAGCTTTGGTTGTCTTTCCTTTCGTCGTTTGTCATGAATATATGCATGCGTAGTCTGCTTGTATCAGTGATTTATCCCTTCGGTCTATAATGTAATAGATGGACAATATTAATCTTCATCTATTACATGAATAGTGGGGAGATTCTCTTGAGGCGCTTGCACATCTCTGAGCCTGAACAATGCAAAGAAATTCAGAGAATTGCTGTGAGATTCGAGGAGCAGATTTTCACTATTGCTACCAGCCAGGTAGGATCATTATCTATTAATCTTTTAAATTTTTCCTGGCATATGTTGTGTTGTATAGTAATTAGTAATATTGCTCTTCAAACATTGTTACTAGCCACATGATTGTTATAGATCAAAAGCAATTGGATCAAATCCACTGCTGTATTCTTTTTAATATCTTAACATAGTGCAAATTTATGGTTTTCCATTAAGATGATGCAGAGCTATATAATTAACATCATCTAAGATGGGAATGTTTTCCTTCTCCAAGCACCTTCAGTGTAGAGCAAAGGAGGGACCCAAAAAGCTCCCCATGTTGTAGTTAATATGGATGTTGGATTATAGACCAAAAAGCTCCCCACATCTGTAAAGTTCTATAATCCAACATCTGTAAAGGTCTATAACAATCATGAGTTGGATAAGTGCATTTCTTTGAGTGTTAACCCTATCATCCATATCATCCATATGTGTGTTTAGACTGTCACCAAAGTCCAAACTCAGTTTTCCCAAAAGAAAAAGCCTGAAAACGAAGAACAAGTACTTTCGACTTCTTCCATACAGACTGAAAATGACATATTTGAGGAGGTATCTCTGTCGGGAATAACACAATCTAGGTATAGCTAAATTTTTTATTTTCCCTATGTGATCTTGCATGTATGAAATACTATGTTTTAGTTCCTAATGTATTGCATTGGTTTTTATCAGATTGTCGACAGAAGTTGCTGAATTATCTTCAGCAGTTGAAGAACCACGCAGAAAACGTTTAAGGTAATTTTATTATATAAACATCTTTTTGACCAGCTTTTCATAAAAAAATTCCTCTTTTTTTCCTTAACTTTTCATCTGTTAACATTGCAGGCTCTCAGAAGATAAGGAGGCATCTACCAGCAACAAATAATTAGCTTTTTCTGTGAAGAACAATTAACTAGACAACTTTATGTTTTAATTATGCATATTTTTGAGCTAAATTTAAGATGATGCTATTTATTAGTAACAACTGTTCTATGTATTAATTGTACTTTTGTACTTTTTTTTTCCTAACTTAGACAACTTTATGTTTTAACTAGACAACTTTATGTTTTAATTATGCATATTTTTGAGGCTAAATTTAAGATGATGCTATTTATTAGTAACCACTGTTCTATGTATTAATTGTACGTGAGGCTAAATTTTTTATTTTCCTACGTGGTCTTGCATGTATGAAATACTATGTTTTAGTTCCTAATGTATTGCATTGGTTTTATCAGATGTCGACAGAAGTTGCTGAATTATCTTCAGCAGTTGAAGACCACGCAGAAATCGTTTATGGTAATTTTATTATATAAACATCTTTTTGACCAAGCTTTTTATAAAATAATTTCTTTTTTTTTCTTAACTTTTCATCTGTTAACATTGCAGGCTCTCAGAAGATAAAGAGGCATCTACCAGCAACAAATAATTAAGCTTTTTCTATGAAGAACAATTAACTAGACAACTTTATGTTTTAATTATGCATATTTTTTAGGCTAAATTTAAGATGATGCTATTTATTAGTAACAACTGTGCTATGTATTAATTGTACTTTTATACTTTTTTTTTTTTCCTAACTTATAATTTTAAAACTTCATAATATTTTAAATAATTTATTATTCATTATTTATTAATTATTAATTATAAATATTAATTTATTCGACCGCCGCGAAGCGCGGGTTCTTTAACTAGTTATTATTATTTCCCAATGAAAAGACTGAAACTTCATATATATATATATATATATATATTTTTTGTTGATTTTTGTGATTGTGAAAAAAAAAAAAGAGTGAGCTTAACATATTAGCGTCAATTCAAGATTTTGACACAACACATGCTCAAATACTTTGTTCTTGTAATTTCACTATAACGAAAGCCCTTCACGTAGAGTCCGACACCTTATCCACAATTTATCGTCAAAGTAATGCTACAAAGCAGATGTGCAAAGTCACTTGACGACCGCAAGAATTGCTCTGCACAGGAGTATATTGAGTAGTCACAAAGACTTGCAACAAGTTACAAGATCAAGAATAGAGCTCATACCATATTGACATAACAGTAGTAATAATTTCTTCTGCACATGTCAATAATTACCATGGCCGTCAATAAATATGAAATTTGCTTCAGTTTAAGCTCGTTGTTATTCATGCTAAATAAACTAGGAAAAAAATTTTTCAAGTTGATTCCAGGAATACTGTAGTTCGGCTACTGTGTTTGTAAAAATAACAAGTAATTTATGCTTATAAATTTTTTACCATTAGATCATTTTTTTTTAATAATTTTATCTTTTAAATCATATCACTCATTAAATCCAAAGAACACATTATCATCATAACTGTACATTTTTTTATTCAATGGTCAAAAACTTACATATATAGATCATACATACCAATGAGTTGATACATTTAAAAATATAAAAACTTAATTATATATATATATATATATATATATATATATATATATATATATATATATATATATATATATAAAGAGAGAGATCTAGGCTTCGATACTATAGTCTCGTTGTCAATTTTAGGATTTCAAACCAACGATTTACAGCATTAAATATGATTTATGGTATATGAAGTTTTTGAAAATAATTTTTTTTTTTTTTTTTTTTTATATCGTTTACTTAGTAAGTAAATCTTGTCAAAATAAACGGTAAAAATTAAATAAATTTTAAAATTTAAGAATAAGTCTTTTAAATTTAAGATCAAGAATGCTAATTTTGATTTAAATAGTATAAATTATTTTCTATCAAAAAGTAAATAAATTTATATTTTTCTACACCGTTAAACTACAAAATCGTCATAATAGCCATTTAAAATTAACAATTATTAAAAGGTTTAATCATAAAGTAAACTATATTGAATATATATATATATATATATATATATATATATATATAGATATATATATATATATATATATATATATAACTTTAAATATCATAGATCAGTTTTTAAAAAACTTTAAATATCATATCCAAAAAAAAAAAAATGAAAAAGAAAAAAAAGATTGTGAAGTAAAATTTTGCATAATTCAAAAATTGGGAGGATAGGGAAAATATTTTTACACATTTTTTTGTCGTAAATAATATTCAAAGGATATATTTATGAAGAAAATATCATAATTTTATTTATAACTAATAAAAAATATGATCAATACTATACATAAAAATAAATTTATAACACTTTATAAATTAGCATATATTATGATATTTAATTAATAAAAAATACAAAGCATGATAAGATAAGTATAATTTAAAATTTTAATATTAAAATCGATTCATTAAATTGTATAATTTGTAAAACGTTATAAATTTTATTTATAAGCAAAATAATTTTACGAAATAAGAATATATGCGGAAAAGCGGGGAGGAAGTACATTTAATTATTTAAATTTGAAGATATATATTTATAATTTAATATATATATATTTTTAGGGAGTTGTAAGTAAGTATTCCTTTTCGTTTTGGACTAGCACTAATTCGCCCGGTGCGTGCACAGAACACACAATATTAGATTAGAAACCCTAATCCAAATTCGTCGCCCATTCTACTTATAGTTGAGAGAATTCCTTCTATGAACCCTAGGCGTCGGTACTCTTTATTTTTTTAGAGCACTAATTAGTCTGCCCCGAGCAAGTCGAAGGCAGTCGGAACTCCTCTCGCTCGCCTAGCCGCCTTCCTTGTACTCTGATGGAGCACTGCAAAACGGTTAGCCAATTTCAGGTATAATTTTTTTTTGTGCACCTGCTCTACGTGTATGAGGTTATCTTCTCTAAATACGCGCGAGTTAGGGAAAAAAAAAAAAATTTGATTTTTCCATGAACCTAAACCCCTGTGATCTGGAGCTATGGAGGCATTCAATTTTGTTAATTAATCGTTCGGATTATCACTTGACATATTCACAAATCTTGTTCTGATCTCGCTAATTTACACTTTTTCTGTAGCAAAACGCTCACACCAGAGGCCATATCAATGAATTGCCGGACGACGTTCTTAATCGTATCTTCTCATTTCTTAACTTGCGAGATGCTGCCAAGGCAAGGGTACTTTCGCGCAGATGGAGGCGTCTTCCTACATTCATATCCAACCTATGCCTTGACCCTCTTACCATGTTTGGAATTCCAATTGATCAGTACTCTTGTGCTCCTGTCAATAAGGATAAATTTATAAGAGTGGCTAACCAGATTTTGCATGTTTATGAAGTTCTATCACCAGATATAGATTGCTTCACGGTCCGTTTTCGACTTGGAGATGAGTCTGATTGTCATATTGATCGCTGGATCAGTTGGGCGCTGACGATGAGAGCAAAAAAGATTCATCTCGCCCAGATTGATCTTGCCCTTAATTACATTCGTCCAAAATCTGCGCTTTATAATTTTCCGTGTCATCTCCTTCCCTGTGGTAAATCGTCTGACTTAAAGCATTTGTGTCTCGAAAAATGCTTGCTGAAACCTTCAAATTTCATGGACCAGTTCAGTTCCTTGACGACACTTGATTTGATTAGAGTCCCTTTGGATGCTAGTGATATTCAAAGTATACATTCCTGTTGTCTTAACCTTGAGTCTTTTAGACTACAAGAATGTGGCCTGCCAAAGACTCTTACGATAATCGACCAATTACGTCATCTGAAGATATTAACTGTGCGTGATTGTTATGGTTTGTTGTCGAATATCATTATTAGTTCCACCAGTCTCAAGACATTCGAGTATAGGGGTGAAGTTAGAAATTTCACATTTGTTGGGGTTCCCCGTCTAGAGAAATTGTACATGGCTTTTCTGCATATATATGCCGACGGGTCAGAATATATGTACCATGGCATAGCAAGAGATCTTCCTCACCTGAAGTTTCTGTCGCTGGTCTTTTTTGAGGTTAGTCAGGGTGCTTATATTTACAACATATTTTAGAAATTTTCCGGTGATAATTGGTTTTTCTTTTGCACACCCTATCCATAAATATGTGTTAATTAACAATTACTTGTGTCTACAGACACAGCCAATACCTGCGAATGTGAGTAAATTCAGCTTTCTCAAACAATTGGAGTTGTTTTTTCTTGCCCCAAGCGATTTTGACCCTCTTTCTGTTACATATTTTCTTGATGCTTGTCCTCTTCTGGAGAAGTTCCATATTTCGGTGAGTTGATACAGTTTTTTGCAACTTTCAGAACTATCTAATCTGGCTTTTCATTGTGTAACTATCTATCTATTCCGCAACTCTTCTTTGATCTTTTCTGTGTGATGAGCTCTCATGATCCCACTTGCAAAATTGAAGATTCGTATTTTAATTATTGCTGGTCGTAAAAATGGGATTCATGTATATCATACCTTTATTGTTCTCCGAAAGTACTAATTTTTACAAGAGGATCATAAAATGCTCTTGAGCAATGCCATACATTATATGTTGACATACGACGAAATCACTCTTTTGGATTATATCCGCTCCTTAATATATTTTGTTCGCTATAGCACAAGGTTGTATGCTCTTCATCTTTGAACCTGATGTTTATTGGTCTCGGTAACAGCTCAAGGACGGATCTTACCGTGCTGAAACTCAGAAGAAAGTGCCTACTTATAAACGTCATTATCAGCTGAAGGAAGCAGAAATCAGTGGATTCACTAATGAATGCAATGAAGTTGAAATTGCTATTTATTTGCTTAACAATGCCATTGCTCTTGAGCGGCTAATTATCAACTCAAAAGGGAGAATGTATCTGGGAGGAGGCAAGTGGTCGTATAAATCGTTCTGTTTATCAAAATATCCTACCTGGAAGCAGGCCTGCGATATTATCCTGCAAGAAAAAGTCAATCCCAGAGTAGAACTAATATTTCTTTGATATGTATTTATCCACGGAATGCCTCTTTGTAATTTAGCCTTTAGGTATCTGTTATTTATCACGCCTTTTTTTTTTCTTTTTTTTTTTTTGTTTTCTTTTACTGCTCATTCGGAGAGAGTTTGACTCACTAGACAGATTTAATCAGTTGTTATTCGAGTATTATTATTATCATTGGTGTTTTTGTTGTTGTTGTTTTGTAGTTATTGTTGGTGGCATCGACTCTATCATCATCATTTTGTGATAGGTCGTCAATGGTTATTGTTACTAAATTTGTGGCAAAGGACTTGGTGGTTGATATTCGTGACCCGAGTTCGAAGCTTAGTTGTTTCATATTTTCAGTTAAGTTTATTTCAAAATAAACAAAACGGATAGTATGTTATCTTTTTCTCAAAAAAAAATTTGTGTAAATTTTATTTCTGAAAAAACACGAGTATAGCAACACTAAACAGAGCACCTATATGTTTTCTTGTAATCGGAGCTAACGAAGATGGTATCCTATGTATACTTTATCAAGTAATTATTATTATTATTATTATTATTGTTCCCCAATGAGAAGACTACAAATTCAATTTCTTGTTGATTTTTATGAATGTGAAAAAATAAGAGTCAGCTTAACATATTAGTGTCCATTTAAGATTTTGACACAACATACGCTCAAATACTTCATTCTTGTAATTTCACATCCTGTGTAAGAGTAAGTAAGAGTAAAACTATAACAAAAGCCCTTCTTGTAGAGTTCAACGAAAAATTAGCAGTGATCAATCATTTGATGACCGCAAGAATTACTCTGCACAGGAGCATATTGAATAGTCACAAAGACTTGCAGCAAGTTACCAGATCAAGTATAGAGCTCATACCATATTGACATAGAAGTAGTAATAATTTCTTCTGTACAGGACAAAATTTACCATGGCCATCACTAGAAATGAAATTTGCTTTAGTTTAAGCTCGTTGTTATTCAAGTTAAATAAACTAGGAAAGAAAAATTTCAAGTTGATTCAAGGAATATTGTAGTGTTTGGGAACAAGCAAAGCCCCATTCTTCACCTTATAGCAGAAAGATTGTCCATAAAGGTACAGGAATATAAAATACTTGGATAAACATCACAACTTTCTGATACACCATAACCAACTATTCTTTTGGTTAGAAACATTTTACTGCTGCCTTTTACATTTCCTGTTTTACTTCGGTAAAACTAATTTGCGTGCAAATAACGATTTAACAAACACATGTTCAGTAAAACTCGACAATCTCCCATTGGCACTTTAAACTGTTTCTCAAGAAGAAACATGACAAAAAGAAAACATTTTACATCCTGTCAGGTGCACTAAACTAGCAAAAGATACATAGGTAATATTTTCCGTATTGGCTTGGCAACATCCATGAATCTAATCTTTAACCATGTACCCATAGAACCCCAATGTCACATGCAGTTCCACATGCCAATAGTTTTTTTTTGATTAAACAGGGATATACCCTATTTGAGTAAGAAGGGATACAGAGAGAGGTAAGGCCCATGCGAATGCATGAGAAAGACCGAACAGTAGCCACAACAAAATTCGAAAAATCCCTGCAGCTTGCAAAAAACAACATCGTCTGAAGTGGAAGCTGCAGCAATTAATCGAACGACTGTAACAATGGCACCAACTACAGCAACATTAAAACGACGACACGATGACACGATGGCTACAAGCTTGAGTTGCTGCTTCAACAAATTAATTAATTGGCCCGTCAGAATTGGCAGCCATCTAGGTGGAGGTTGGCTGCAAGTGGGATGTGCGCAGACTTCGAAACCATGCAGAGTGTCGAAGTTGAAACGCCAGGCCTGCGGCCGCTGTTAAACCGAAGCGCCGGGAACCTCCAGATTAAATAATAGTAGAACCTACAAACTTCTGACCCCTCAGTGATGTGATCCAGAGATTTGCTTCGCCCATTACATTAATCTCTAAAACTTCTACGGTCGAAAGCCGGTTCGTGAAAAGTCTAGCGTTCCGTTCCTTCCACAGCACCCAACAAGCGGCCGCGAAGCACGTATCGAAAGTGTCCAGAGCATCACCTGATAAAGAGGATCGAAGTGCAGCCCAAGTAGATGGCAGCTCCCTCCACATTGGCTCGGTAGCCCCCATGCGAAGCAAGACCGGATGCTTAGATAGAAGGCGCGCCCACAACGCCCTAGCGAAGGTGCACTCAAAAAGTAGATGTCCCAAATCTTCCGCGCTCCTGGAACAAAACACACAAATGGTTGGGCCCACCCAGCCACGCCTTACGAGGTTATCTGCGGTTAACAGTCTGTTCCGAGCTGCAATCCAGAGGAAGACCTTGACCCGCGGAGGCACCTTAAGTTGCCACAAAAAAGGAATCTTGCAATCCTTAGCTCCTGTGAAAGCCAGAAATAGGTAGGCGTTCTTGGTGGAGAACATGCCATCTTTGCTCCAACGCCACCTTAGCGTGTCTCCGTGGCCGTTCCTTGACCAATTGCAGATCACTGGCCGAAGGAGCTGTAGCTCATCGTGCTCCAAGCTGGAAAGCGGAAGAGTAAATCCCGACTCCCAATTATTTGAAAATTTGTGGAACCAATCACAAACCGCCAGTTGCTTTGATTTTGCTGCCGCGAAGAGATTTGGAAAACGGTTTGAGAGAGCACTTTCGCCACACCATCTAGCAGTCCAGAACGGCGAAGCTTCTCCACTCCCGACGACAAAGTCGACCGAAGCAAAGAAAGGCGGGGCGAGCCTTAGCATGTCCTTCCAGATTGGAGAACACCCAGTCGGTAATCTGCAGAAAAGCGAGGGTGGTCGAGAACGGTGATGCTTGTGTCTGATCAAATGCACCCATGGGGTATTGGTTTTGTTGAAAAAACTCCAGAGTCCCTTCATTAATAGAGCACTGTTTGCCGAGTGTAGATTTTTGACACCTAGTCCTCCGTAACATTTCGGTCGGCAGACGTTTCCCCACTTGACTAAGCAGTGGAAACCGTTGTTAAGGATCCTACCCCTCCAGAAGAAACCCCTGCGGATTTTATCAATAGCTGCAATCACCCAGGCTGGAAGTCGAAAAGCGGAACAGAAGTAGGCTGGAATGCCGGAGAGGACTGAATTCAGCAGCACTAGTCGCCCCCCCTAGACAGTGAGAGGCCTTTCCAGTTAGCTAGACGGCTATCAACCTTCTCGATCAGCGGTAGGTAGTCGGATTTGCGCAGTTTTCTCGGAGAGAGAGGCAGGCCCAAGTAATTGATAGGGAAAGACGCCGTCGGGCAACGGAAGAGATGTCCTAAAGCTGTAACCTGCTCGGGGGGGAGGTTGATCGGGATGATAGCACATTTGTCGAAGTTAATCTTTAAGCCCGAGCAGCTGGAGAAAGACGCCAAAATCTGTTTGATCACCGCAGCAGATCTGAGGGAGCCGTCGAAGAACAGAAGTAGATCGTCCGCGTATTGGAGCGAGTGGAAAGTGAGCTCCCCTATTCGTGCAGCCGACAAGAGCTCTGCATCAACCGCCGCCTGTAGCATTTTGTACAACACATCCACGCATAGGATGAACAGCAGTGGGGAAAGTGGGTCACCTTGTCGAAGTCCTTTCTTATAGTTGAAGGAATTTCCAGGAATGCCATTCAAGAGCACCGCTGTCGTCGCCGATTTAAGGATCAAATCGACCCACCCAATCCAGCGTTCGCCGAAACCCCTCGATGCTAAAAGCTCTTTTAGAAAAGGCCAACTGATGTGATCGAAAGCGCGCTCGAAGTCAATTTTGAAAACCACGGCTTTGGCTTTAG
The DNA here is from genome assembly GCA_029168755.2 of Tillandsia fasciculata. Taxonomy (NCBI): domain Eukaryota; kingdom Viridiplantae; phylum Streptophyta; class Magnoliopsida; order Poales; family Bromeliaceae; genus Tillandsia; species Tillandsia fasciculata. Next base: position 28,639,649 of record CM054933.1, on the reverse strand, counting down.
AGGAGGACAGGTGGTGAACCAGGAAATGCGCTCCGAAGAAATTGTCGAGGATGCTGCGCCCTTTTACGAAGGCCGCCTGATGCGGGTTGATAAGCCTAGGTAAGCAACATTGCAGTCTTGAAGCAAGAACCTTCGACAGAATCTTGGATAGGCTGTGAACCAGGCTGATTGGTCGAAGGTCTCGCGCAGTCGTGATGGTGGGTTTCTTAGGGATGAGGCAAATCCAGCTAGAGTTAACAGCGGAAAAATTGGCATCGCCAGAGAACAGCTCGTTGAATACTCCCAAGATGTCATCCTTGAGGAGTGCCCAGAACCGTTGGTAGAAGAGCAGCGGAAAACCGTCCGGTCCCGGGGCCTTCTCCGGCGAAGAAGAAAATACTGCGACCTTCACTTCTTCCACAGAGAAAGGGAGCTGCAGGAAGGAGAGATTTGCCTCATTCGGCCCGTAGAGATGGAGGAAGTCGATCGAACAGTCAGGCGGGCCATCCGCGCCCAAACGGTTCGCGAAGAAGGTAGAGAGGTGCTCGGCAATAGCATCGTGCCCAGATAAGGTAGTGGAGCCATCAGAAATAGCGGTAATGCGGTTAGTGCACCGTCGTCCGTTCGCCCTTCGGTGGAAGAAGGCCGTATTTGAATCCCCCGATTTCAGCCAATGAACTCGAGACCGTTGTCTCCATTTTATTTCATCCCGAAGACAGAGTTCCTCGTACCTCGCTTTGAGACTTGGCCGCAAGCGTCGCTCAGAATCCGTTAGTAACCTGCGTTCCTCGGCCCTGTCGAGCCAATCGATCCAGAAAAGACAATTATCCCTCTGCATTTTCGAAGTGGCTGCGAAGCCCTTACTCCATGATTTGAGAGCCAACTCCACGTTGCCCAATTTTGATTTGAAGCGAGACGCAGAGTCCGGAGCCAGGGCAGGCTGGGCCCAGGCAGCGGAGACGACCTCAGGGAAGGCTGGGAGTCGCAGCCAGAAAGACTCGAAACGGAACAGGCGAGCCGAAGGAATAAAGGAGAAAGCCGAGATAAGCAGAGGACAGTGATCCGATCTTGGGCGAGGCAGAGCGCGCAGGGACGTGTTAGGGAAGACCGACGTCCAACCGTTAGAAATAAACGCCCGGTCGAGACGCTCGAGGGTAGGGGACCTCCTGCCGTTGGACCAAGTAAAGGAGCGGTTACGAAGCGGCAGATCCGACAGCCCAGCTTCGTTGATTGCATCCCTGAACTGCAAGATTTCGGCCACGTTTACGGAGGAACCGTTTTTGTCAAGCACAGAGTAAAGAATATTAAAATCTCCAGCAGCCATCCAGACATTTGGCGCCTGTTCGCTAGTGCTCAAAAGATCCCGGAAGAGATCAGCTTTCGAAGAAGCGCCTGTGGGGCCGTAGAAGTTAGAAATCAAGAGCACACCACCATCAGCTTTTCTCTGTAGGAGAACATGCAGCGAATAGGACCCGATCCAGTCACCCACGCAGTCAAAGAGCGTTGGGTTCCAGACCGTCAGAATGCCCCCTTTGGTCCCAATCGCATTAATTGCTCTATAGTCTCCCAGATAATACCCACAGAAAGAGCGAAGTTTAGAAGTAGAAATAGAAGCAAGTTTTGTCTCTTGAAAGCAAATAACGCAACATTTGCAGTTCTGGATGAAAGACCGCACGGTTGTGCACTTCGTCGCGTCGTTCAGTCCACGCACGTTCCAAGATAAAAAACGAAAAATTCTGTTTTTAGCCATAAAAGAAAACAAGTTACCCGCCCCGAAAGCGCGAAGAAGAAACAGCACTAAACGCGCGCATTGCCGCCCGGAGCTGGGCAGGCCAAAACAACAGAGGATGAGGGGTCGCAGGGAGGTGCTACCGCGCGCGCCTCCACGATGCCGCAGGCTGCGTTGATGAGAGACACCTCCTCCTCCGACAGAGGAGAGGCAGGATCGCGATCGAGCCGACACTTCATAGACGCCGTCGGGTCCGGGGGAGGTTGCGAGGCGGAGCAGGCCTGTGCGTGGACTAGTGGCGGGGGCGCGCGAGGTCGGGGAGCCGAGGTTGACGCGGCACATCCCGCAGCCAGTTTCTTGCACCGCAGAACTTGGGCGCGCTTGATGGAGGGGATGGAGTTTCCCCTGTACAAGTGCGCGAGGCGCATACTTCGTCGCTGGGGTAGAGGCTGCGCCGTGGTAGACCGAACCGGGCTGCTGGTGGAAGGCCGGGCCGTACCAGATGGAGAAGAATGAAGCTGGGAAGTCATGAGTGAGGCCAGAGGTGGAGCTCCCAACAGAGAAGGAGGCAGGGCCCGGTAAGAAGAAGCCACGGCCAGGGGGCCCAGGAGCAGAGGCCCACCAACATCAGAAGCTCGGCCCGGCTCGCCCCGAGGGGAGTCCAGTGGTGCAGACACAGGGGACGAGAGGTGGGGCGATGTGTCAGAGGGAACATGGGCAATTGGGCATGCTCCCTGGCTGTCCCCAGAGTACGGAGGAAGCGGTGGGAAATCCGAAGGATTAAAATTTGAAAAACTGCAATTCTCTCGGACCGATGGGTAAGCCGGGTCCGTCTCCCCCGAGCGCCGAGAAGAAGCACCCGCCGGGTTCCCGCCATCGGAACCGGGGTTCGCCCCTGCCGCCGGGACGGCGCTGAAACCCGAAGACCTGATGAAGTCCTCCTGCGCCCTCGTCGAGTCCAGCCCCAGGCGTATGTCCGAAGCTTCCCCCAGCAGGATAGGGTCGGCGGTTTCCCAGGATTCGATCTCGACTCGCACCGAGAAGCGCCGGTCTTCCACGAAGAGGTTGAGATGCTCCGGGATGTTACGCAAGTGCCGACAGCGGATCTGGGCGCGGAAGAAGGACACGTCTCGCAGGAGCACGCTGTCTTCGTCCACCTCCCAAAGAGCGCCGAAGCTAGAGACCGCTGCCCGAATGTCCGACGAGTTCCAGCAAAGGACGGGCCAGTTGTGGAGCTTAATCCAGACTTTGTGCAGCATATGGTCCCTCGTTCCCTCCCCGGACTCCACCCAGTTGGAGAGCCGGAATGTAAGATTCTCCAGGTGCAGAGGGCTGCGAGAGATGGCCGAATCCCGCGCCACCCAGTTCGGGAAGAAGACAGTCGCACAACCATCTTTGAAAATAGCCACCTTGTAGTCCTCGCTGACGCCTCCATACCTTGCTGCCAAGCCCCGAGAGAGAGAGACCCAGGAACCAGGCGGGTGCAGCCCAAGAGGCTCCGCCAGAGCCACTCGTCCGGAGAGGTCAGGCACCTTCAACGACTGCTGGCCGCCATCCAGAAGGGCCGTCGCAGAAAAAGGACGTCCGGATGTTAGCCCGCCCTCCATCGCTCGTCCGGGGGGGTGAGGCCGGTTGCGACAAAGCCTGGCTGCGTGGCCGGGACGCATGCAGAGCAAGCAACGCCTCGGCGCCCTGCAGCGAGCCGCAAAGTGGCCTTTCTCAAAGCAAATAAAACACCGACCCGAGAGAGAGGGGTTGCGGAGGGATCTAGGCGGGAGAGAAGGCAGGTGCTTGTGGAGAGAGGACCGAGGGCGGGGGGGCAACAAAGGGGCGCAGGACAGGACGGCGTCTCTGTAGGAGACACGAGGGCGAACACGTGAGTCTCTAGGATGGGGGTGAGTAGTGTTGGGACGGCTGATGGTGGGCCAGGGGAGGGGCGGGGGAGGCGGAAGGGTCATTCTCTCTAAAGAAACTGGGTCATTCTCTCTAAAGAAACTGTAAGTGCCCACATGCCAATAGTTACTGCACTACATTTGAAGCCTCGCGGATAGGATTTCTCTGTCAAACAGTATATTACCTACTTGTGCCATTTATAACTTATACTGAGTCCGAGTAATAGGGTTGGCCTCGTCTACTTATTCTCAGAGTATCAATATCAGCATTGCATCAATGAAGTTAACAAAGCTCCAACTACGATTAGCATAATACGATAAATCACCCCTACCAACTCATACAATATAACATAATACACAGATTTACTAACCTCTGATAAAGATATGAAATCAAATTTAAAGGACATAATACTCAGATTTACTTACCTCTGGTAAAATAATATGATCTAAGAAATGAAATTTAAAAAATATAGTTATTTCTTTCTTTTTTTTTGTGAAAAATTTAAAGGATATAGTTACAAAGGTAGGAAAATATTTTTACATATTTTTCGCTGTAAATAATATTCAATAAATTTTATAATACTTTATAAATTAGCATATATTATGATATTTAATTAATGAAAAAAATGCAAAGAGCATATATTATGATATTTAATTAATGAAAAAAATGCAAAGTATGGAAAGATAAGCATAATTTAAAATTCAATATTGAAATCGATCCATTAAATTGTATAATTTGTAAAATATTATAAATTTTATTTATAAGCAAAATAATTTTGCCAAATATGAATATATGAAAATATTTTAGTAAAAATTCAGCAACAACGGCTTTGGCATCAGGCGGAAAAGCCAGGAGAAGTATATTTAATTATTTAAATTTAGAGTGATATATTTATAATTTAATATATACTAGTGTAGCAACCCACATATAGATTAAATAAATAAATAAAAAGATAAAAAATGAAAAAAAAATAATTACAAAATTTGAAAGTAAAAAAGTAAAATTCAAAGAACTTTGTAGCAACAGTAGGAGAAAACTCTCTAACACATGTACGGTACTCATATTTGAAAATTTCTAAATCACCTTGGCTCCTTCTTACCCCTGCTATCGCCTTGATCGATGTCGCCGCCATCACCGTCACTGCCTCCAAAATCGTCATTCTCCACCACTACTTCCCTCACTCCAACTGCTTTGCGTCATCCACCTCTTCCTCTATTGGCCTCCAACTGCTTTGCATCTTCCACCTCTTTCCCTATTGGCATGACACGGCATAGGGCTTCTTGGGCGATGGCGATAGCGACGACGATCACTTCTCGGGCGATGGCGATAACGATGACGATCCCTTCGATGGTGGCGGATGCAACAGTGTATAGAAAAAGATGAGGGAGAGTGAGGGAGAGAGAATGTCGTTGGATTAGAATTTAAATTTTTTTTTTGTAATTATAATTGAAGACTAGTATAGTTACCCGCGCGATACAACGGGTAGATTTTATTAAAATATTTGTTTATAATTTTTTTTAGATCATATATGATAGTTAGAAAAAATAAATATTAAATATGCAAACTCATCAAAACTATTTAATATAGAAGATGTTGAATTTTGATGTAAGTCTTTTCATATATGTAAGTCTGTTCATCTCTCAACAAAGGTGCTAAATTTTGACTTTTTATAATCCGCTTCATCTAGCGAAATAATTTAGGGTGATTACCTAGGAAAGAAGAGATTTGTATTAAATTTTTTTAAAAAAATATTGTGATTATAATTGAAGGTAGGTGAATAAATTAATTGAAATGGTAGGTGGAGAGAGAGAGAGAGAGAAAAAAAAAAAATATAAGGAGGCGAAGTGCCAAAAAAAAAAAAAAAATTATAGCGATTAAGGTTATACCCATCTCTCGAAATAAAAAATGAATGTCATATCAGCTCGAAGATTAGGAATTCATATATTTGTATAGATATTTTTAGAGAGTTGTATATAAGTATTCCTTTACGTTTTGGATTAGCTCTAATAAGTCTGATCTGTGCACAGAACATATTAGATTAGAAACCCTAATCCAAATTCGTCGACAATTCTACTTATAGTTCAGAGAATTCCTCCTATGGACCCTAGCCGTCGGTACTTTGGTGGATGGTTGGTAGAATATATATATATAGAGAGTTCGGCTGGAATACAATCGATAGTATCAAGCAATTTGTACTATCAAGTTTTTAGCCCTTGAATGAAAATATGTGTGGTTGGAATTATAGTGGTCCCCTAAGATTTTTACTATTCAACCAACTATCCACTAAACCCTAGGGGACCACTATCATCCTAACCGCACATCTCTTAATCCAAGAGCTAAAAACTTGATACCACCAAAGACTTGGTACTATCGATAGTATTCAAGCCTAATATATATATATTGTTTCATCAAAGGCCCGAAAATTTGATAACACTAAAAGTATTTTTTGCTATTAATAGTATAGTAGCTGAACTTTATAGGTATATAATTAAGCTTCTATATTTTTAAAAGTAAAAGTCATTTGGGCTTGTGGATTTTTGACTTTTGGATGAAGATTTGTAAGATTAAGATAATAGTTGTCATTTAAAATTTAGTGAATAGTCGGTGAAATAATATGATCTAAGCAATGAAATTTAGTTGGTCAAAGAGATAAACCGAAAAAAAAAAAAAAAGAAGAAGAAGAAGGATTTGATAAAATTTAAAGAAGCAAAAAAAAAAAAAAAAAAAAAAGAGAGAAAGAAAAGAAGAAGATTGTGCTGAGATCAAAATTTTCGCCTCTTAAGAAAATGACACGTGGCACCTGCCATCGGCTAAAGAAAGTCAGCCGATAGAAGGAGGAGCCAAAAAGAGAGAAGACCCACAACTTGTTCTCGCCGTCGGCTGAAAGCGCCGACCGACGAAAGATAAAGTCAACCAAGGAAAGATCCGCATCTTGGTCAAGACCGATCTCAGTCGCAAAAGTACATATCACGTGACTGAAAGAATCAGCCGACAAGAAGATCGTTACTTCAGCCCAGGATCAGTTTCGGTTGAAAACGACTACTAGACCGCTCTAGTCAAGCGACGAGGAAGACGAGAGTCCAAGATGGCTTTTCAGCTACTAGAGCCAAGAAGGGAAAGATCTTGGAATGGAGGAGTGCGAGATTCGGGCGTGGATCTCACAACTAACCCAAAACGGCAGGCCGCGCCCAATACTGGAAAGCGCCGAGGATTATGCTCTAGCGCAACAATCAGGGGATGAATTTAGACGGAGAAACGACTACTATCCTGTTTGAGGGCGTTCGGCTCAAAAGAAAGTAGCTTCTGGATATCCAATAACTTTCCCTAATTTGTGCCGATAAGCGCCTAATAATTTGGTTCGGAGAGTGTATAAATACTTGAACCATCGAAAGAAAAGATGATCGGCAACCTCGTAAGCCCGGTACCACCCCAACTTCTTCATAATTAGGAGTAGGTTTAACTTAACTTTTCATATCTCCATTTACCCCTTTTCTTTACTATTTTTCTAGGAGTAGGCTTACTTGTAATCCTTCTATCCCTACATTCTTCCTTGTATCCCCTTCCCGAACAATATAAAGTGTAAACCGGCCCATCAGCTGTGTCTTTATTTGTATTTCTTGTACTTTAAAGTTACAATCGACTCATTGACCATTTTATTATTATCTTTTCATCTGATTCGGCTATTCTAAGTCGAGACCGGCGATCCCTCTCTATCTCCGTAAACCCGATTCGGCTTTTCTCAGCCGAAATGTCGTAAGAAGTTATCAGAAGAGAACCCGACCGAGTGGATCCATCCTCAGCCCGATCGCTTGATCCATTGGCACGAGATGCATTCGACATTTCTGAAAGTCACTCCCAGGGACTGATCGCATGCAGCCACTTTTGGCCCTGACAGATTGCAAATTTTTTCTTTTGCATAATTCAAGAATTGGGAAGACATAGTTACGAAGGTGATCATAGTTTTTTTTTTTTGTGAGAAAATACTTTTTCACATATTTTGTCGTAAATAATATTCAAAGAATATATTTATGAAGAAAATATTATAATTTTATTTTTTATTAATAAAAAATATAATCAATACTATACATGCAAATAAATTTTATAATACTTTATAAATTAGCATATATTATGATATTTAATTAATGAAAAAATATAAAGCATGATAAGATAATCTATATCAGTCTATGAATTCTCATATTTTTAAGGTGACGTAGCGCATTCTTCATAGTTTAAAATATTTTTAATTTTTTTTTTATAATAATTGTCTACTCTCTCTCTCTCAACCTCTCACCTCCCCTCAATGTCTTCTTTTTTTCTCTACCATCCGTCACTTCACCTCCCCACATGCATGCATTGATTAATTTAATAATAATCTCCACCACATACATTATTAAATTATTATGGTGATGGTGACGTTTGATGCTTCAACAAATTATAATTGTCATTTAATAAGTTAATTAAGATGGTGTTAATTTGCATTTTCTTCTTATATGCCATCCGCTTTCCCCAACTCTCCACAGCCCTACCTACTTTCTTTTTTTGTGGAGTTTTTATAGACCTTGTACAAGATGCTTCGGTGGTGTGGTCGTAGCGGTGGTGGAGGCGGTGAATGTGATGGCGGTGGAAATCAAGAAGGTGCTGGTGGAGCCAGAGGCGTAGGCAATGGTTGTGGAGATCGATGTGGCGGCGGCAGCAGTGGCGAATCCTTCAATTTGAGTGTTGAATTAAGAATTTTGGTGGTTGTTTTGGGCTCTGCTGGAGTGATCTTGGTAGAATTTTTCGCGCCCTGTTGCTGACATTGCCCGGCCATAGAACGTGGGAGCGTGCTGCCGTTGTCTTAAAGTGCGTCGCCACCTCGAGAGGTAAAAATCACCACCCCTTTCTTTTGATTCTTTGTGAGCATTCTTTACAGAAACATCATACAATTTCTTTTCTTTTTTTTTTTGCCTCAGGAATTTATATTAGATTTTTCTATTTGGTGTTGCTGTAAACCCTAATGCAACTTTTTTACCTAATACTTTATTTTATCATTTACTATGTACGTATTTTAATTTTTTATCAATTTTATTTTATTTTTTTGCAGAAATATTGGCGATTTATTGTAATGATTTATTTTTTGTCTACGGGTGCATTTATCTGATTCTCCGATAAATCGTAATTCAACACATGATTATATTATTGCAAAAGGGCGAGATCCTGGTGAGTGCCCAAAATTTATCGTAGCATGATTTCATTCCGTGATTTAATATTGAATTGATCTATATCGAGATTTTAGAATAATTTGTGTATATTATTATAATAAATTTAATATAAATTTAGCTATAATAATATATGTCCGCTGCATCGCGCTGATTACTATACTAATGATAATGTAAAATTTTAATATTAAAATCGGGCCATTGAATTGTATGATTGGTAAAAAGTTATAAACTTTATTTATAAGAAAAATAATTTTACCAAATATGAATATACCCGAAAACAGCAGAAAGGAGTATATTTAATTATTTAAATTTGAAGATGTATATTTATAATTTAATATATATATATAATATATTTAGGGAGTTGTATGTAAGTATTCCTTTTCGTTTTGGAGTAGCCCTAATTCGCCCGGTGCGTGCACAGAACATACAAGATTAGATTAGAAACCCTAATCCAAATTCGTCGCACATTCTACTTATAGTTGAGAGAATTCCTTCTATGAACCCTAGACGTCGGTACTCTTTATTTTTTTAGAGCACTAATTAGTCTGCCCCGAGCAAGTCGAAGGCAGTCGGAACTCCTCTCGCTCGCCTAGCCGCCTTCCTTGTACTCTGATGGAGCACTGCAAAACGGTCAGCCAATTTCAGGTATAATTTTTTTTGTGCACCTGCTCTACGTGTATGAGGTTATCTTCTCTAAATACACGCGAGTTAGGACAAAAAAAAAAAAAAGGAAAAAAAAAAAATGATTTTTCCATGAACCTAAACCCCTGTGATCTGGAGCTATGGAGGCATTCAATTTTGTTAATTAATCGTTCGGATTATCACTTGACATATTCACAAATCTTGTTCTGATCTCGCTAATTTACACTTTTTCTGTAGCAAAACGCTCACACCAGAGGCCATATCAATGAATTGCCGGACGACGTTCTTAATCGTATCTTCTCATTTCTTAACTTGCGAGATGCTGCCAAGGCAAGGGTACTTTCGCGCAGATGGAGGCGTCTTCCTACATTCATATCCAACCTATGCCTTGACCCTCTTACCATGTTTGGAATTCCAATTGATCAGTACTCTTGTGCTCCTGTCAATAAGGATAAATTTATAAGAGTGGCTAACCAGATTTTGCATGTTTATGAAGTTCTATCACCAGATATAGATTGCTTCACGGTCCGTTTTCGACTTGGAGATGAGTCTGATTGTCATATTGATCGCTGGATCAGTTGGGCGCTGACGATGAGAGCAAAAAAGATTCATCTCGCCCAGATTGATCTTGCCCTTAATTACATTCGTCCAAAATCTGCGCTTTATAATTTTCCGTGTCATCTCCTTCCCTGTGGTAAATCGTCTGACTTAAAGCATTTGTGTCTCGAAAAATGCTTGCTGAAACCTTCAAATTTCATGGACCAGTTCAGTTCCTTGACGACACTTGATTTGATTAGAGTCCCTTTGGATGCTAGTGATATTCAAAGTATACATTCCTGTTGTCTTAACCTTGAGTCTTTTAGACTACAAGAATGTGGCCTGCCAAAGACTCTTACGATAATCGACCAATTACGTCATCTGAAGATATTAACTGTGCGTGATTGTTATGGTTTGTTGTCGAATATCATTATTAGTTCCACCAGTCTCAAGACATTCGAGTATAGGGGTGAAGTTAGAAATTTCACATTTGTTGGGGTTCCCCGTCTAGAGAAATTGTACATGGCTTTTCTGCATATATATGCCGACGGGTCAGAATATATGTACCATGGCATAGCAAGAGATCTTCCTCACCTGAAGTTTCTGTCGCTGGTCTTTTTTGAGGTTAGTCAGGGTGCTTATATTTACAACATATTTTAGAAATTTTCCGGTGATAATTGGTTTTTCTTTTGCACACCCTATCCATAAATATGTGTTAATTAACAATTACTTGTGTCTACAGACACAGCCAATACCTGCGAATGTGAGTAAATTCAGCTTTCTCAAACAATTGGAGTTGTTTTTTCTTGCCCCAAGCGATTTTGACCCTCTTTCTGTTACATATTTTCTTGATGCTTGTCCTCTTCTGGAGAAGTTCCATATTTCGGTGAGTTGATACAGTTTTTTGCAACTTTCAGAACTATCTAATCTGGCTTTTCATTGTGTAACTATCTATCTATTCCGCAACTCTTCTTTGATCTTTTCTGTGTGATGAGCTCTCATGATCCCACTTGCAAAATTGAAGATTCGTATTTTAATTATTGCTGGTCGTAAAAATGGGATTCATGTATATCATACCTTTATTGTTCTCCGAAAGTACTAATTTTTACAAGAGGATCATAAAATGCTCTTGAGCAATGCCATACATTATATGTTGACATACGACGAAATCACTCTTTTGGATTATATCCGCTCCTTAATATATTTTGTTCGCTATAGCACAAGGTTGTATGCTCTTCATCTTTGAACCTGATGTTTATTGGTCTCGGTAACAGCTCAAGGACGGATCTTACCGTGCTGAAACTCAGAAGAAAGTGCCTACTTATAAACGTCATTATCAGCTGAAGGAAGCAGAAATCAGTGGATTCACTAATGAATGCAATGAAGTTGAAATTGCTATTTATTTGCTTAACAATGCCATTGCTCTTGAGCGGCTAATTATCAACTCAAAAGGGAGAATGTATCTGGGAGGAGGCAAGTGGTCGTATAAATCGTTCTGTTTATCAAAATATCCTACCTGGAAGCAGGCCTGCGATATTATCCTGCAAGAAAAAGTCAATCCCAGAGTAGAACTAATATTTCTTTGATATGTATTTATCCACGGAATGCCTCTTTGTAATTTAGCCTTTAGGTATCTGTTATTTATCACGCCTTTTTTTTTTCTTTTTTTTTTTTGTTTTCTTTTACTGCTCATTCGGAGAGAGTTTGACTCACTAGACAGATTTAATCAGTTGTTATTCGAGTATTATTATTATCATTGGTGTTTTTGTTGTTGTTGTTTTGTAGTTATTGTTGGTGGCATCGACTCTATCATCATCATTTTGTGATAGGTCGTCAATGGTTATTGTTACTAAATTTGTGTCAATGGTTATTGTTACTAAATTTGTGGCAAAGGACTTGGTGGTTGATATTCGTGACCCGAGTTCGAAGCCAGTTGTTTCATATTTTCAGCTAAGTTTAGTTCAAAATAAACAAAACGGATAGTATGTTATCTTTTTCTCAAAAAAAAATTTGTGTAAATTTTATTTCTGAAAAAACACAAGAGTATGCAACAAAAGCACAACAGAGTATAGCAACACTAAACAGAGCACCTATATGTTTTCTTGTAATCGGAGCTAACGAAGATGGTATCCTATGTATACTTTATCTTGTAATTATTATTATTATTATTATTATTATTATTATTATTATTATTATTATTGTTCCCCAATGAGAAGACTACAAATTCAATTTCTTGTTGATTTTTATGAATGTGAAAAAATAAGAGTCAGCTTAACATATTAGTGTCCATTTAAGATTTTGGCACAACATAGGCTCAAATACTTCATTCTTGTAATTTCACATCCTGTGTAAGAGTAAGTAAGAGTAAAACTATAACAAAAGCCCTTCTTGTATAGTTCAACGAAAAATTAGCAGAGATTCAATCATTTGATGACCGCAAGAATTACTCTGCACAGGAGCATATTGAATAGTCACAAAGACTTGCAGCAAGTTACCAGATCAAGTATAGAGCTCATACCATATTGACATAGCAGCAGTAATAATTTCTTCTGTACATGACAAAATTTACCATGGCCATCACTAGAAATGAAATTTGCTTTAGTTTAAGCTCGTTGTTATTCAAGTTAAATAAACTAGGAAAGAAAAATTTCAAGTTGATTCAAGGAATATTGTAGTGTTTGGGAACAAGCAAAGCCCCATTCTTCACCTTATAGCAGAAAGATTGTCCATAAAGGTACAGGAATATAAAATACTTGGATAAACATCACAACTTTCTGATACATCATAACCAACTATTCTTTTGGTTAGAAACATTTTACTGCTGCATTTTACACTTCCTGTTTTACTTCGGTAAAACTAATTTGCGTGCAAATAACGATTTAACAAACACTTGTTCAGTAAAACTCGACAATCTCCCATTGGCACTTTAAACTGTTTCTCAAGAAGAAACATGATAAAAAGAAAACATTTTACATCCTGTCAGGTGCACTAAACTAGCAAAAGATACATAGGTAATATTTTCCATATTGGCTTGGCAACATCCATGAATCTAATCTTTAACCATGTACCCATAGAACCCCAATGTCACATGCAGTTCCACATGCCAATAGTTACTACACTACATTTGAAGCCTCGCGGATAGGATTTCTCTGTCAAACAGTATATTACCTACTTTGTACCATTTATAACTTATACTGAGTCCGAGTAATAGGGTTGGCCTCGTCTACTTATTCTCAGAGTATCAATATCAGCATTGCATCAATGAAGTTAACAAAGCTCCAACTACGATTAGTATAATACGATAAATCACCCCTACCAACTCATACAATATAACATAATACACAGATTTACTAACCTCTGATAAAGATATGAAATCAAATTTAGTTACTTGCTTTGCCAGCTAAGACATCTCTCTCCAATCTGCTGGTTTAAAACTCCCCAGCAAAGCAATGCGAGAACTAGTGGTTCCCATTTTAATTAAGATGAAGTAAGAGAAGAACAAAGAATCAAAAAAAAATAAAAATAAAGAAGAAACAGGAAGAGAAATAGAAAATAAAACAAAGAAAAGTTCTGTCCCCTTCACTCCCAAGGAAAACTCTTTTCTACCACCCAACTGGATCCATCACCACAATATTAAGAAAATCTCTAGTCTCCATATCAAATATAGTTGGTAGAGAGGGACAATTATAGTCTCCATCACCTCCTCAGGAGAAAATAGAACCAATAGAAGAAAAAAACAAAAAAGTTTTCAACTGGTAAAAGAACCAAGAGAACTTGGATGAATCATCACGGCCCTTCAAAAAGGCATTTCAAACTACACGTTCTGGCAATAACTTTTGGATTTTCATAAAAAGGAATAACGGCTAATTCTAACAGTTAACCTCATATGTTTAAGCACTGTATGTTTGTATGAACTTTGGGAACCAAGTGTAAAAGTAAGAAAGGTGGAATGATGACTGGGTACTAGGATATCGGGGATAACCGGCCGAAAGTACTAATTTTTACAAGAGGATCATAAAATGCTCTTGAGCAATGCCATACATTATATGTTGACATACAACGAAATCACTCTTTTGGATTATATCCGTTCCTTAATATATTTTGTTCGCTATAGCACAAGGTTGTATGCTCTTCATCTTTGAACCTGATGTTTATTGGTCTCGGTAACAGCTCAAGGACGGATCTTACCGTGCTGAAACTCAGAAGAAAGTGCCTACTTATAAACGCCATTATCAGCTGAAGGAAGCAGAAATCAGTGGATTCACTAATGAATGCAATGAAGTTGAAATTGCTATTTATTTGCTTAACAATGCCATTGCTCTTGAGCGGCTAATTATCAACTCAAAAGGGAGAATGTATCTGGGAGGAGGCAAGTGGTTATATAAATCGTTCTGTTTATCAAAATATCCTACCTGGAAGCAGGCCTGCGATATTATCCTGCAAGAAAAAGTCAATCCCAGAGTAGAACTAATATTTCTTTAATATGTATTTATCCACGGAATGCCTCTTTGTAATTTAGCCTTTAGGTATCTGTTATTTATTGTTGGAATAAAAAATTAAAATTTCTAAAACCCTCAATAATAGTTTTATTATTAATTTTTATTTACTAATTAATTTATTTTCTTTTAATTAATTTACTAATTAATTATTATTTATTGCATTTTTTTTAACGTTGGAATCCAACGTTCAAGCATTTAGAGGCATTAATTCACAATTTAGGTGAATTAATAGTGCACCCAACGTCTCTTCCTACTCCTATATATATATATATATATATAATATATATATATATATATATATATATATATATATATATATATATATATAGGGTGTGGGTGATAGGGTGTCAGATAGAAAGAAAGGAATAGAAAGAGAGTAAGAAAAAGATCGAAAGAAAGAAAAAGAAAGAAAGAGAAAAAATTATTTTTAAGTTTTATTTTATATCTTATTTGAGAGATATTTTATTTCTATTTTATTTGATAAATTTTGTTATCGGGTGTTGAAAGAAACTTCGTCAACCTCTTCCGCGGTCGTGCTCGTAGGAAGGGGAGTTCCGGTCGTACCTTGGGGTGGTATCTCCGACTAATCCGCACGAAGGACGGAAATACGCCTTAGGGCAGTGCTTCGCACGCTTCCGGATCAATTATTTTCGTCTACAATTTTTGGATAGCGATTAAAGGTAAGTAATGTTATTAAATTTTAAACAAAAAATAGTTAGATAATTTAATCACAATCAAAGTTAGTGTGATTATTTTCCTAACAGTCTAAGGCGTAGTTCCAATTTGATTGTGATTAACGATCTAACGAGTGCTAATCCGAAAAAAAAAAATTTGATATTGCATATTATATTGTGTTGTCAACTTGCTTGTATGACTGACATTCAAAATTAAACATATTGGGATTAGCATTTTAAAATTTTAATTGCATATAGATTATTGTGATTAATTTGTTCTCTTTAAAATTGTTATATACATATATTTTACTGTTTTCATTCTTTAGCTACTGTAAAATTAAAAATAGCTTAAAAAAAAATTTTCTGCTTTGAGAAAAATGAATATAGCTACAGTAATATATAAAAGTATATTTTCGTTTTAGCTTCGGGAAAAAAAAAAAACAGTAAAATATTTTTTTTTTTTGAAAATTTATTTACTGTTTCGAGAAAAATAGCTACAGTAAATAAAAATCTCTTTAAAATTGTTATATACATATATTTTACTGTTTTCATTCTTTAGCTACTGTAAAATTAAAAATAGCTTAAAAAAAAATTTTCTGCTTTGAGAAAAATGAATATAGCTACAGTAATATATATAAAAGTATATTTTCTGTTTTAGCTTCGGGAAAAAAAAAAAACAGTAAAATATTTTTTTTTTTGAAAATTTATTTACTGTTTCGAGAAAAATAGCTACAGTAAATAAAAAAAAAATTATTTACTGAAAAAAAAAAAAAAAAATTATTGTTATTAGCTTGAAAAAAAAAAAGAAGCATATTTATATATAATTACAATAATTTTTTTTTTTTAAATTATCTTAAGTGGTACTTAAACCTGCAACCTTAGTCTTGAGGTAAAGACACATAACCAGTAAACACAAAGCTTAGTTTATATGTTTTAGTTTACTTTTATTTTATTTACTGCAGTTTACATATTTTGTTTGATTGCATTTAAATCCGAAAATATTTAAATCAAATTTAAATTTTAATTGTTTGGGTCATCTGTTTGCTGTTGAACAAACCGAGATAAAAGATTAATATTAACAACTTGAATATTTAAAATATTTTGGATGACTAGGGTAGAAACCTTAAACAACTTGTATGTTTTTCTAAAAAGATTTTTTGAACCTTTTTGCAGCTCATTTTTATATCTTGAATTTCTTATTCCCTCAATTAGATTGTCCAAAATGGCTTATGATGATTCTTCTAGCCTTAAGCCAGAAAAATTTAAAGGGGTAGGATTTTTGAGGTGGCAAGAACAGTTAGAGGCTTGGTTAATTACCTTAGGTCTCATAACTGCAATTGGCAAAGCACCTCCTTTCCCTACTTCTAAAGTTTCTTCTACTCCTCCTGCTGATTCTTCTAAATCTACTACTACCTCAGTTACTGAACCTGTATCTGACAGATCCCCCGAGGAAATTGAATTTCACTGTAGATTTAGAATACTAAGTTGCCTTTCAGATGAACTTTATGAAACATATAGGAAATACCTAACTGCCAAAGATTTATGGTGTGCTCTAGAAGATGCTTACATTAGAGATAATGAAGGCGCTGCTAGATTCACCATTACTGATTTCAACAATTTTAGAATGGTAGAGAATATTCCTATAAACGATCAAATTCACCAATTTCAGAATTTTGTCCAAGAGATTAATAGAAATGGTTCAACTTTAGATGAAACCTATCAAGCTACTTGCCTATTGGACAAATTACCCCCTTCCTGGTCAAGATTTGTCCATGAACTTAGAAGAACTCAGGGAACTCTTCAACTTAGATCTGTAATTCAAGCTATTAGAATAGAAGATCAATATCGACTTAGAGAGGTTAAACCAACCGACAACAGATCAAACTTAAACTTGACCGAGATTTCGAACCAAAGCCATGAGTCCAAACCCAAGGGAAAAAATTTTAAACCTAAGGGTAAAGGCTTTAAGGGTAAGAACCCAAACCGAAACCAAAATCGTACCCATAAGTCCAACACCAACCAATCTAATGGGAATAAGAAGAAGGATGGATTTTGTTATGTTTGTGGCCGGGACAATCATTTTGCTTCAAAATGTTTTTATCGGAAGAAAGAGAAGGTTGTCTACAAGAAGGGCCAAAATAATCAGAACAATTATCCTAAACCTCAAGTCAACATGGTTGAGGGTGAACCTTCGAACTCCACTTTTAGGTCAGTCTCCTTTATACCTAATGTTAACCTCACCTATCATGATTTAGATTGGTGGTTAGATTCAGGAGCCAATGTCCATGTTTGTACTAATAGGTCCCTATTCTCCTCCTATCAGGACTCAGGTGGAGGATGTGTGACTGTTGGAGACGGAAAAGCTGTCAATGTGCTGGGGATCGGAACAGTCAAACTGAAGTTAACTTCTGGAAAGACTTTGATCCTTCACAATGTGCAGCATGTTCCCGAGATCCGACGGAACCTGATTAGTGGATCACTATTAGTGCAATTAGGTTATAAGATTGTACTTGAATCTAATAAAGTTGTAATCTCTAAGGGGGAAATGTTCATTGGAAAAGGTTTTGTATCTGAGGGTTTATTCAAATTGAGTGTAATTTCTTTTGTTGATAATAAAAATTCTTCTCATTCTGTGTCTACTTCTTCTTCTACTGTGTTAAATACTGAATCTTGTGATGTATGGTATGGCAGATTAGAGCATGTGAACCTTAAATCTATTTTGAAATTGACCAATCTTAATCTTTTACCCAAACTCAAGATTGATTCCAAATCTAAATGTGAGATTTGTACCCAAGCTAAGCAGCCTAGGAAACCTTTTAAATCTGTTCCTTATAGGGATACCCAGATTCTTGAACTAATTCATAGTAATGTCTGTGATTCTAATAGAGTACCTACCCATGGAGGCAGTCGCTACTTTGTGACTTTTATAGACGACTACTCCAAGTATTGTTACACCTATCTCTTGAAGACCAAAGATGAAGTCCTCTATAAGTTTAAAGCCTTTAAAGCTGAGGCTGAAAACCAATTGGATAAGAGGATTAAAATTCTAAGGTCTGATAGAGGAGGCGAGTATACTTCAAATGAATTAAACCTATTCTGCGAGGAACATGGAATAATTCATGAAGTAACTGCTCCTTACTCACCTCAATCTAATGGTGTAGCTGAAAGAAAGAACCGAACCCTATTGGACATGGTTAATGCCATGATTTTAAGTTCTGGTGTACCTCAGAACTTGTGGGGGGAGGCTCTTTTATCAGCTTGTTATATCCTCAATAGGATTCCCTCTAAGGATAGAACCCAGACACCTTATGAATTTTGGAAAGGAAGAGCATCTAGGTTGAGTTACTTCCGAGTGTGGGGGTGCTTGGCCAAGGTATCTATTCCTGAACCCAAAAGAAAGAAGATTGGACCTAAAACTATAGATGCTATTTTCATTGGATATTCTTTAGATAGCAATACCTATAGATTTCTTGTGATTAACTCTGAGATTTCGGAAATTTCCAATGATACTTTGATCGAATCTAGAGATGCAACTTTCTTTGAAAATATCTTTCCTTTCAAAACTCGTATCTCTAGATCTGCCCCTGATTATCAGTCTACTTTTGATCATGCATCTATTTCTGATCATATACCTGCATCTGGTTTGCATTATAGTTTAGATCCTGTAGAACCTGATCCTATTCCTGAATTAAGGAGAAGTAAGAGAACTCGCTTTGAAAAGAACTTTGGTGAAGACTTCTTTACTTTCTTAATTGAAAGTACACCTTCGTCTTTTAAGGAAGCAATGAGTTCTCCTGAAGCTTCTTTTTGGAAGGATGCTATAAAAAGTGAGATAGAATCAATTATCAGTAATAACACTTGGATTCTCATTGATTTACCTCCTGGAAGTAAACCCCTAGGATGTAAGTGGATCTTTAGAAAGAAACTTAGGACTGACGGATCAGTAGAGAAGTATAAGGCACGTCTTGTAGCTCAAGGTTTTCGGCAAAAGGCTGAAATTGACTATTTTGACACATATGCGCCTGTTGCTCGAATTGCTACTATCCGAATTCTTCTTGCATTAGCATCCATTCATAAACTTTTGATTCATCAGATGGATGTCAAGACCGCTTTTCTTCATGGTGATCTTGAAGAAGAAATCTATATGGCTCAGCCTGAAGGTTTCTCTGTGCCTGGTCAAGAGAATAAGGTGTGTAAATTAGTTCGCTCTTTATACGGACTAAAACAAGCACCTAAACAATGGCACGAGAAATTTGACAGTGTTATAGCTTCATATGGATTTCTGACCAACGATTATGACAACTGTCTCTATTTCAAGAGATTTGATGATCGTTGCGTCCTTCTTTGTCTCTATGTTGATGACATCCTGATTTTAGCTCCTGATCTTGATCTCATTAACCAAGTTAAATCCTTTTTATCAGACCATTTTGATATGAAAGATCTTGGTGAAGCTGATGTGATTTTAGGAATGAAAATTCTTAAATCATCTGATTCTATTATCCTGACCCAATCTCATTACACCTAAATGGTACTTGATAAATTTGGGTATTCTGATTGTTCTCCTGTTTCTACTTCTTTTGATCCTAGTGTTCAACTTGTAAAGAACACTGGTAATCCAGTAAATCAGGAGAAATTTGCCCAGATCATTGGTTCTCTGATGTACCTAACCAATAGAACTAGACCTGACATTGCCTATGCCATATCAAGATTGAGTAGATATACTAGTAGTCCTAGTATGATTCATTGGATTGCTCTGGAAAGAGTATTTCGTTATCTTAAAGGCACTCTTTCTTTTGCTCTTAAATTTGTTGGCTATCCTGCTGTAATTGAGGGATACAGCGATGCCAATTGGATTTCTGATTCTTTGGATATTAAATCTACTTCTGGCTATGTTTTTATTCTTGGTGGCAGTGCAGTTTCTTGGCAATCCACCAAACAGACTATAATAGCCAGAAGCACTATGGAGGCTGAGTTGGTTGCCCTTGACACTACTTGTCTTGAAGCCGAGTGGCTCAAGAACCTTTTGTCATCAATTCCATTGATTTCTACTCCTATTCCACCTATTTCTATTAGGTGTGATTCTCGAGCTGCAATTGAATTTTGTAAAAAGAAATTGATAAATTCTAAGGCTAGTCGACATATTAAATTAAGACAAAAGTCTGTTAGATGGCTAACTTCTCATGATGTTGTTTCTTTAAGTTTTATCAGATCTGAACAGAATCTTGCAGACTGCTTGACGAAAGGCCTGAATAGGACTAAGGTCCTAGAGTCATCGAGGGGGATGGGACTTTGCCAATAAAGGGCCTTCCTGCAGTGGGAACCCAACCTTTGTGATAGGAGATCCCTTGAAGAAGGTTCAATGTGGTAAAAACAAGCTGTCAGGTTGGCCAAAGAGCACTTTCTACAGTTTATTCAGAGGAACTTTAGTTCCAAGTCCATCCCTATGATGAGTTGTGCTCTGTGTAGTGGTTGAGGTTGAGCTTATAGCTCTTAATGGAATCCGAGGCAATAATTTTTGCGAGATGTGACTCTACACACATCCCTGGAGGAGACCACCTATATAAGAATATTCGTATAAGGCCGCGACTATGTGATGTGGGCTGTCCATAGAAATTCTTATGAAAAATCAAGGTACTGTGCATGGCCTTTAATGCACAGACTCGCGACGGAGAATTCTGTACTGTGTGTGTGGCAGTTGAAATCAGGGTCAAAGGAACGTAGTTCAAGACCTGGTTCACTCCGATTCCTTCTGATGAAAATTGCTTACACTAAGTGAGGTTAAGTCTCTTAAAGACACCTTACCTATTACATAGTATAAACACCCGATAATCTTCTTTTATTTATTTTTGAGTTTAATCTTATTTCGAAATTTTAAATTTTTGTGGGGGATTGTTGGAATAAAAAATCAAAATTCCTAAAACCCTCAATAATAGTTTTATTATTAATTTTTATTTACTAATTAATTTATTTTCTTTTAATTAATGTACTAATTAATTATTATTTATTGCATTTTTTTTAACGTTGGAATCCAACGTTCAAGCATTTAGAGGCATTAATTCACCTTTTAGGTGAATTAATAGTGCACCCAACGTCTCTTCCTACTCCTCTATATATATATATATATATATATATATATATATATATATATATATAGGGTGTGGGTGATAGGGTGTCAGATAGAAAGAAAGGAATAGAAAGAGAGTAAGAAAAAGATCGAAAGAAAGAAAAAGAAAGAAAGAGAAAAATTTATTTTTAAGTTTTATTTTATATCTTATTTGAGAGATATTTTATTTCTATTTTATTTGATAAATTTTGTTATCGGGTGTTGAAAGAAACTTCGTCAACCTCTTCCGCGGTCGTGCTCGTAGGAAGGGGAGTTCCGGTCGTACCTTGGGGTGGTATCTCCGACTAATCCGCACGAAGGACGGAAATACGCCTTAGGGCAGTGCTTCGCACGCTTCCGGATCAATTATTTTCGTCTACAATTTTTGGATAGCGATTAAAGGTAAGTAATGTTATTAAATTTTAAACAAAAAATAGTTAGATAATTTAATCACAATCAAAGTTAGTGCGATTACTTTCCTAACATTTATCACGCCTTTTTTTTTTTTTTCCTCTTTAACTGCTCATTCAGAGAAAGATTGACTCACTAGAGAGATTTAATCAGTTGTTATTCCAGTATTATTTATTACCATTGGTGTTTTTGTTGTTGTTGTTTTGTAGTTATTGTTGGTGGTCATCATCTCATCATTATTATCATTTTGTGATAGGTCGTCAATGGTTATTATTACTAAATTTGTGTAAATTTTATATCTGAAAAAACAGAGCATAGCAACACTAAAGGGAAGGCCTATATTATTTTCTTGTAATGGGATCTAAGGTAGATGGTATGTATACAGCTCTTGTAATTATTATTATTATTATTATTATTATTTCCCAATGAAAAGACTAAAACTTCATATATATATATATATTGTAGGATTTAGAGGGCAGCGGAAATTTACAAACTGGATAGCCAACGTATCCAGGAACCGGAATTGGATCAGCTAGCTTGTTTTACCAGCCTTCTTGGATCGTCCTTGTCTTCTTGGTAATTCTTGACTCTCCACGAATCTCCTAGTTGCAGACCGGATGCGCAGATCGGATCGGATGCGAAGAGGGCTACCAGAGTCCTCTTCTATGTCCACACTCCAAAACCCCGGGAACGAAGGTGGAAACCCAGAGAGAACGTAGAGAGAGAATGAGGAAGAAGAAAATCCTATTTTTTCTTGTGTATCGTATATCGTATATATCAACGTATGAGGGAAGGGGTTCTATTTATCGATTATTAGGACTCCTTAGGATATTCTCTTACTCACGTAGAGATAAACAGAATATGGTTAGGATATGGGTTAAGATATGTTTCTTAACCTATAAGAAACATATCCTTATCCTTAACCCATAAGGATGAATCCTATCCTTTATCCTTAATCTATAAGGATAAATCCCGATCATAATCCACATCTCATATGGATTGAGTCAAATTAGAACCAGCCAATGTGGACACACCACATGGCAACAATCTCCCACTTGGCCACATTGGCCAATTTTCTCTCATATACATTCTACTCTTCATACGGGTAATGGAGCGTGCGACCAGATGGAAAAAATCACAATGCAGGAGTGCTATATTAAGTCACCACCCAACTAACATAGCACATCACTGACTAAAGCGTATATGCCCCAGACGTTTCAACACACACCGGATCAAGTATCACAAATCTCCCTCCTGTAATCACAGGACTTGACCCTACAACATCTCTTGTACTCATGATTATCTCAAGTAACACAACCGAGATAACCGCCCGGGCAATGAGTCACAAGACTTTCATGGTGTGCTATCGAAACATCTTCCTCAGCCCCTCACATTAATCTGTATCGGTCCAAGCACTTTACTAGACATGCTCCGCGAGATCGTATTTTCTCATGACCCTGAGATACACGCTAAGTTAGTTACTTTGGACCTCTACTTCATAATGTAGTTCTAAGTCGAGGGCATAAAAAAAGGGGTTAGTGCTCACACAGTGACATAGAGGGAAGAATGTATGTCACTCTACTAACTGGTCGACAATCACATACAGTATGATATGTATGCCATGGCGGAGCACCCACCCAATGGGTCGTGTCACGCTCTAAAACGCCATGCGAACCTTGGTCTAGGCACCACTAAGGCATCTAACCACTATACAACTCAGGTCATCTCTCTAACCCAAGTATTTAGGTTCGGCTGCTATACAGGCTCGATATAGAATTTCACAAAAGAATTCTCATATCCAACTCCCAAGAGTCTCATCTTAAACTAATTAAGGCGACTTTCAAATCGTATCAACACTTTATTCATAACGTATATGAACAAAGCAATCATATTACAACTACTAAAGTTTAATATGATTATTTAGTCTCATCCTGCTCACCACTTAGGTGCCAGGGCGATCACCCGTGTGAGTGGGCTGACCTGAGCCTGGTGACTAATGGTAATATGTGCCTACTAGTATCAATTACGCAATCATACATAAAAGAAAAACATATTTTCATTAAGAAAAGCGTAAGATACAAAAGTCTCAATAATGTCCATACATCATAACCTGCGAAGACCCAAACTCCTAACGTGGGTCAGGAACATATCCCTAGCTATCGGCTTGGTCAACGGATCAGCCACCATCCTAGTGGTGGAGATATGTCTAAGAGTGACCTCGCCTAGCCTAATCATCTCTCGAATGTAGTGAAAACGGATGTCAATGTGCTTGGTCCTGCCATGATACTTGGGGTCCTTCACATACTCCAAAGCAGCCATGCTGTCAGAGACCATCTCAACAGGCTCGTCAGCTCGAGTCACAATGTCGAGGTGCTGGAGAAATCTCCTCAGCCAAACAGCCTCCTGAACGGCTGCTGAACAAGCAACATACTCCGCCTCCATGGTAGACAAGGCAATGCAACTCTGCTTTTTACTGCACCAGGAAATTGCCCCACCTCCAAGCATAAACACATAGCCTGAAGTGGACCTGCGCTCATCTCTATCACCGCCCCAATCAGCATCACTATATCCTTTCAATCTCAAGTCCCCAGCTTGAAAGCATAGAACGAGATCACTGGTTCCCTTTAAGTATCGAAGGATTCTCTTGACCGCTTGCCAATGAGCAGGTCCTGGGTTGCTCTGGTAACGACTTACCAAGCCAACAGCGAAGCATATGTCAGGTCGAGTACACATCATAGCGTACATCAAGCTGCCAATCGCACTCGCATAAGGAACCCTACTCATTTGCTCTTTTTCTTTATCCGTTTTAGGGCACTGATCAAGACTCAAAGTGTGATTCTTTTCCACTGGAGTATCAACGGGTTTACTATGATGCATCCTAAACCGCTCCAGAACCCTTTTAATATAAGATTCTTGAGACAGACCAAGAAGTCTCCTAGAGCGATCTCTGATGACCTTAACACCAAGCACATAGCTCGCCTCACCCATATCTTTCATCTCAAAATTGAAAGATAACCACTCCTTAGTGGTATTGATCATCTCGATGTCATTCCCAGCCAATAGTATGTCGTCGACGTATAGAGAGAGAAACAAAATTCCCTTCTCCGACTTCTTGACATATACACAGTGGTCTTCCTCTATCATGGACATACCGATAGAGATGATGGCTTCATGAAACCTGAAATACCACTGTCTCGATGACTGTTTGAGACCATAAATGGACCTTTTAAGACGACATACTTTGTCTTCTTGACCTTCGAGTACAAAACCCTCAGGTTGATCCATGTAGATCTCCTCCGCTAATCCTCCATTGAGGAAAGCTGTCTTGACATCCATTTGGAACAATTCCAAATCTAGATGAGCCACTAAGGCTAAAATCACACGTATGGAGGCAAATCTCACAACGGGAGCAAATGTCTCGTTGTAATCTACCCCCTGCCTTTGATTGTAGCCCTTAGCCACGAGCCGAGCCTTATATTTATCGATTGATCCATCCACCTTGCGCTTAATTTTTAAAACCCATTTATTTCCAATAGACTTGCGCTCAGGTGGAAGGTCAACCAACTCCCATACTTGGTTCTTGCTCATGGAATCCATCTCATCTCTCATAGCAGCCATCCACTCATTACAAGCTGGTGATTGTAGCGCTTCTACATAAGAAGTAGGCTCATCATCATCGAGCGGAGTGCACATGAAAATATTCCCTTCGATCTCAAAACGTCGACGGGGAATGTTTCCACGTTCACTTCTACGCAGTTGAGGGCCTAAACTCTCGGCTTCCAAGGGTATGCTCCCACTCATAGGAGCACTCCCACTAACCGGAGGATCGCTACCACTTCCTTCAGCGACTTCGGGAAGTGATCGATCACCCTCACCAGAAGATGGGATAGCATCGTCTTGTAACTCATACAATCCGACGTCATTTCGCATTTCACCAATGCTTGGAAATTCCTTCTCTAGGAATTCCACATTACGAGACTCAATCTCGGTCATCCCACCATCTGGGTGTTCACCATACATCACATAGCCCTTCGAATTTTCAGGGTATCTGATGAACACAT
This sequence comes from Tillandsia fasciculata, assembly GCA_029168755.2. Lineage (NCBI taxonomy): Eukaryota > Viridiplantae > Streptophyta > Magnoliopsida > Poales > Bromeliaceae > Tillandsia > Tillandsia fasciculata. The sequence continues at coordinate 28,613,920 of CM054933.1, read as the reverse complement.
GCTTGCTTGCTTTAGGGCCGAGTTTTCCGAATCTATGTGAGGGGTTATTAACATATCCAGCTGAACCCCAAGGGCGTAAGTAGTGTTAACTTGGCTTTCTACCACTCCACAACTCATATGGGGTAGATGACACTGATTTACTAGGGACTTGATTAAGAATATAGGCAGCAGTCAAAAGAGCATCTCCCCAAAAACTTATAGGAAGATGAGCATGCGCCATCATAGACCTAACCATGTCCAGTAGAGTACGATTCATTCGCTCTGCAACACCATTTTGTTGCGGAGTACCTGGAATAGTGAGCTGTCTCATAATGCCCTTTTGCTCACAGTAAGTCTTGAACTGATCAGACAAGTACTCACGTCCTCGATCAGTGCGAAGCACTTTTACACTTTTTTCTATTTGATTCTCAGCCTCAGCTACGAAGCGCTTGAAGAAATCTAAAGCTTCAGAACGGTGAGAAATCAAATACACATAGCCATAACGGGAATAATCATCAATGAATGTGAGAAAATAGCACGCACCATGCCGGGCCCTCACATTCATTGGCCCACAAATGTCTGAGTGGATCAGTTCCAAAGGATGAGATGCACGAGTAGCCTTACCAAAAAGCTTTCTACATGCCTTCCCAGCCAGACAAGGCTCGCACACGGATAGGCCAACTTTGGCGAGAGACCCCAAAAGGCCTGCTCGAGCCAGTCTGTTCATTCTTTCTTGACCTATATGGCCTAGTCTGGCATGCCATTTAACGGATTCATCACAGAGATTAGAAGAAGAAGAAACAAAAGCAAACGAATCATCCTCCAAATCTAACTTAAAGAAACCATTTATTAATGTACCATATCCAAATAAAGTACCATGAAAGGAAATGTCAAGGCGGTCTCTGTCAAAATGAAAAGAATAGCCTAAATGTAGCAAAGCTAAAACTGAACATAGATTACATCTTATACCGGGTGCATATAGCACATCTTGAAGAAGTAAGGTGCGGCCACCACGCAACTTGAGTTGGTACGAACCAACTCCAATAACTTCTTCCATTGAGCCATTCCCAAGGGTGACAAATTGTGTGCCAGTCGGTACTCGATGGTAATCTACAAATCCCGCTCGATCACGCACTACGTGCTTGTTTGCTCCTGTATCCACGATCCAATCGGGAAGAGAATTAGCTACTAAAGCATAAGAGCAAACAAAACAGTGTGAGAGTGGTAGGGTTACCTTTTTCGGCTCAGAACAATCCCGAGCGAAATGACCCTTCTTCTTGCAGTTATAGCATTTTAGCTTCGCAACATCTCTACTGCCAGCGCGCTTGCCTCTGCCGCGCTTTCCAATTCCACCATGAGGAATTTGATTTTTATTTTTCTTCGCTCCATTGTTGTAACGCTTTTTGCGCTTGGGTGCAATCCCACCGCGCTCCTCAGAGCGTGCAACAAGAGCGACAGAACGGTTCGCATCCAAGCGTTCTGCCTCAAGCTCGAGATGACGTGATATGTCATTAAACGTTTTAATGCCCTCACTGTGCGTCATCAGGAGCTTCATCTGGGACCATTCAGGGTCCGGCAGTGAACAAATCACTGCGAGAACCTGTTGCTCATCGGTGAGCTCATTTCCAGCAGCCTTAAGGTCCCGAATCATGGTGCTCATCACACGTAGGTGCTCAACCATTGAGTGCTTCGGGTCCTTAATGTACTGCTAAAACTTTAGATTTAGGGCACGTAGCCTCGTAACTGAAGTTTGCCCAAAAGCAATCTTCAGATTTTCCCACATGTCTTTGGCAGTCTCAAATGTCTCAAACTGTCCAATGAGGTCATCCTGCATGGCACACAACATAGTATACCTAGTCGTACGATCCTCCTTGAACCATTTATCATAGACATCCTGCTCATGCTTGTGTTCTGCAGTAGAGTTATCTAGAGGCTCGGTCTTTTTGACAGAGAGAGTTTCAAGAACTCCTTGTTCATTAAGCAGGTATTGCATTTTTCTGTGCCATATGTCATAATTTTTTCCGTTTAGCTTATCACCCCTCGTGAGGTCAGCTATAACATTTCTGGAAGTCATTTCACTACATTCAAAAACAGGTTTGGACATTAGGCACATATTTCAAAAAATTAACAAGATTGAAAAAATATCTCCTTCACAACGGGATCGAAAATTTCGCTAGGCTCATAATCATCACCCAGTGTCGGTTCAAAAAATTTCAATCTTATTAATTTTTTTTTTTAATTTAATTTTGAAACTTATTCAAAAATCGGAACTCATCCATTAAAAGAACACATCTTTTAAAAAAAAAAAATTTAAAAACTTATCTTAAATAATTCATATCACACAGATAAAATAATAAAATAAGTACTTGTGCCAAAATTTAATTTGAAAAACATCGATGGTGTGCAAAACACATTCCTCTTACACGACCTTAATTATTACATCACATTGGCAGAAATAAAACCTACTACATCACTACAAAGATGTACATCAAAAGGGATCATATTCTAAAGGAATGCTGCACACGCCGAACCCGCTTTTCTAAAAATTAAATTTTGTGAAAAAACACCGAAAGAACACAAGTACTTATATGCACAAAACATACACAATTAATAATAAGCTACACAAGCATTTAAATCTACACAAGATACAACACATGCATATAAATCCCACAGGTAAAAAAATATTTCGCACCACATAGGTGCATAAAAGAAATCACATAAAAAAAAAATTGCACCACATAAGAGCACAAAAAAAAGCACATAAAAAAAATTTGCACCACATAGGAGCATTAAAAAAAAAATTTCTTAAAAAAAAAAAATTGTAGGACGCCACTCAGGCCGGGCCAGCCCCGCGCACCCAGCGCGATGGGCCGGCGCCCGCCCGCAGAGGAGGCGGGTCGGGCTGGGCCCAGCGCACCTAGCGCACGGGGCCCACACCCGCTCGGGGCTACAGGCCGGGCCGGGCCCGTTGCCTCACGGGCACGCCCTACCATGCTGTAATTTTATTATTTTTTTTAATAATGCACACAGCATGAAAAAGAAAAAATATATATATACAGCGAATGTAAAAAAAAAAAAATTTATAGCATAAAAAAAATTATTTACAACGGATGTAAATAAATAAAAAAATTTCGTGATCAAAAGAATATAAACTAAAACTAATTTAGTTTTTCTTTTTTATCTTTTTTAAAATAAATATTTACAGCATATGTGAATAATAAAAAAAAAAAAAGGTCATTTACAACATATGTAAATAAAAAAAATATTTCATGATCAATATAAAAGAATAAAAAAATTAAAACTAATTTAATTTTCTATCTTCATCTTTTATTTATTTATTTTAATTCGATTTCACATAGAAAAAGACTCTAAAAAAAAACATTTTGTAGAACTAATCTACGAAAAATATGATCAACGAAACATTTTTTTTTTTTTTTTTTTTATAATCAAGCAAACACAGGCATGATCTTTTAGGCGAAAACTAGCAAATGGCTCCGATACCAATTGCAGGATTTAGAGGGCAGCGGAAACTTACAAACTGGATAGCCAACGTATCCAGGAACCGGAATTGGATCAGCTAACTTGTTTTACCAGCCTTCTTGGATCGTCCTTGTCTTCTTGGTAATTCTTGACTCTCCACGAATCTCCTGGTTGCAGACCGGATGCGCAGATCGGATCGGATGCGAAGTGGGCTACCAGAGTCCTCTTCTATGTCCACACTCCAAAACCCCGGGAACGAAGGTGGAAACCCAGAGAGAACGTAGAGAGAGAATGAGGAAGAAGAAAATCCTATTTTTTCTTGTGTATCGTATATCGTATATATCAACGTATGAGGGAAGGGGTTCTATTTATCGATTATTAGGACTCCTTAGGATATTCTCTTACTCACGTAGAGATAAACAGAATATGGTTAGGATATGGGTTAAGATATGTTTCTTAACCTAAGAAACATATCCTTATCCTTAACCCATAAGGATGAATCCTATCCTTTATCCTTAATCTATAAGGATAAATCCCGATCATAATCCACATCTCATATGGATTGAGTCAAATTAGAACCAGCCAATGTGGACACACCACATGGCAACATATATATATATATATATATATATATATATATATATTTTTTGTTGATTTTTGTGATTGTGAAAAAAAATAAGAGTCAGCTTAACATATTAGCGTCAATTCAAGATTTTGACACAACACATGCTCAAATACTTTGTTCTTGTAATTTCACTATAACGAAAGCCCTTCACGTAGAGTCCGACTCCTTATCCACAATTTATCGTCTAAGTAATGCTACAAAGCAGATGTGCAAAGTCACTTGGACGACCGCAAGAATTGCTCTGCACAGGAGTATACTGAGTAGTCACAAAGACTTGCAACAAGTTAATACCATATTGACATAACATTAGTAATAATTTCTTCTGCACATGTCAATAATTACCATGTCCGTCAATAAATATGAAATTTGCTTCAGTTTAAGCTCGTTGTTATTCATGCTAAATAAACTAGGAAAGAAAATTTTCAAGTTGATTCCAGGAATACTGTAATTCGGCTACTGTATTTATAAAAGTAAAAGTAATTTGTAATAATAAATTTTTTACCATTAGATCATTTTTTTTGAATAATTTTATCTTTTAAATTATACCACTCATTACATTCAAGGGACACATGTTGGAAATTACCCACAACAAAATTTTGATTGTTATTAAAATCTAACTAAATATTTGTGATAACATAATAAATTAGACTTACAAATAATCGCTAAATTCAAATCTACGACGAAGAATTTGAAAACGAAATATTCGGAAGCGCGTGAGGTACTGTTATAAGGCGTATTTTCCTCCTTTGTGCGGAATTAATCGAAAACACCATCCCAAGATACAACCGGAATTTCTCCTCCTACGGACACGAACGCGGAAGAGGTTGACGAAATTTCTTCAGCACCCAAAATAAAATCAACTATAAAATTTTTCAAGTATCAAATTTTTTCTCTAAAAAAAAAAAAAAAAAAAAAAAACTCACATCCACGGCCCTCCCCTCTGCACCTCTCTCTCTCTCTCTCTCTCTCTATATATATATATATATAGTATGCCAACAAGAACACATTGGCCGCGTTAATTAGAACGTTACCAACGTTCTAATTAACGCGGGGGAGCGGAGCATAAGGGCACGTCGCCTACCACCTGTGCGTAACGTCTGCGCGTAGCCGCATAACGTCAGCGCGTAACGCCCGCGCGTAACGGGCGCTACGCGCGAACGTTGCGCGTTAAAAAAATTAATAATAAAATAAAAAACAAAATAAAATAAAAAATAAAATAAAGAATAAAATAAATATAAATTTTGAATTTAATCAACAATCCCCTACAAAATTTAAAATCACAAAATAAAACAAACAAATTAATTAATAAATTATTAGGTATTTATACTATGTAATAGGTAAGGTGTCTTTAAGAGACTTGACCTCACTTAGTGTAGATAGTTTTCATCAGAAGGAATCGGAGTGAACCAGATCTTGAACTACGTTCTTTTGACCCTGATTTCAACTACCACACATACAGTACAGAAATCTCCGTCGCGGGTATGTGCATTAAAGACCATGCACAGTATTTTGATTTTTCATAAGAGCTTTTATGGACAGCCCACATCTCATAGTCGCGGCCTTATACAAATATTCTTATATAGGTGGTCTCCTCTAGGGATGTGTGTAGAGTCACATCTCGCAAAATTATTGCCTCGGATTTCATTAAGAGCTATAAAGTCAACCTCAACCACTACATAAAGCACAACTCACCATAGGGATGGAATTGGAACTAAAGTTTCTCTGAAAAAACTGTAGAAAGTGCTTTTTGGTCAACCTGACAGCTTGTTTTTACCACATTGAACCTTCTTCAAGGGATCTCCTATCACAAAGGTTAGGTTCCCACTGCAGGAAGGCCTTTTACGGGCAAAGTCCCATCCCCCTCGATGACTCCAGGACTTTAGTCCTATTCAGGTCTTTCGTTAAGCAATCTGCAAGATTCTGATCAGATCTGATAAAACTTAAAGAAACAACATCATGAGAAGTTAGCCATCTAACAGACTTTTGTCTGGTGGAGAATCTGGAGATCACATTCACTCTGATATAGTAGTGATAATAAGTAAATTGAGGATAGAAATATAGAAGCTGGAAAATATAATAGAGAAGAAGTGTTGTAAAGCATCCGCTGAAAGAATACAATTTCATGTAATGATTATCTCACATAAGAAATGTTGCATTAAATCCATTGAGAAAAGGCAGCAAAATGTTGTCTTTATCGGCTAAAGCAACTAGACCATAAACGCAATAACATATTACTAAGGACATAAAAACTGCAGTACATTTCATATGGCATGTAAAGATTTAAAAACTACAAATTACATTAAAACATGACAATCTTATAGAAAGGGAATCAATACTTAAACTACCATTCAAACATGACAATCTTACTTTACAAGAAAAGGATGACATTCTTCAACTTAGCAAGCATGGAGTTTAAGTCATTGTGTTGTTAAGTCTGATGAAACTGATTCAACTGAAAAACTCACCAAAAATTATGCACAAACTTAGGCAAAAAGTAGACTACTAGGGTCATCATATAACTGTTAGCTAATCACTATGTGTGGTTAAAACAGAGATTACGCTCTAACTCATACAAGAAGTATCTTGGAATAATTGGCTTCAAGCATCCCAATTGTCATTATCACATTCTTATACATGCATAAGAATGTCCACAAATAAAAGGAAAAAAATATTGAATTAGGCAGAATAAAACCTGATGATGATGAATTTGGTAGGCCAATTCCCAATAGATCATTTAGAAAATCATTAGGGGCTGAAGCCGGAACTGGTGCATCATCAGAACTTAAATCAAGCAAATCCACAAGAGGAGCAGCTGGTGGCTTAGCTACGCCATTTGGAAGCTTAAGTGATGCTGCAGAAGTGGTCGGTTTGCTGGATTTGTCAGCTAAAAGCGTTGGTTGCGAAGAACCTGCTCGCTTTCCTAAGTAAGCTGCCTCATCCAAGACAGGCATCCGTTCCACCAAAGAAGATCTGCACATGCACCAGCAACCTAACAATAAATACATGGATTCAACCACAAAATTTTTTAATTGATGTCTCACTATATTGTTGAAGACCAAAAGATCTGTTAACCCACTTGATATTTTGGTGCCTCTGGATAATAGAGTTGAATTCAATTGATCTTTGCTGCAATTCTAGTGCGACACTTCCTTTATGCTGTGTAACTATTTCTTTTATCCTCCTGACAAATCAAATAATGTAAAAGAATTGCAATCTTATCACATTGTAGAAACAAATGCAAAAGAATCATAAAAATGCAAAAGTATCATAGTCCAGAAATTAAGCTAGTGCAAGAAAAAAAGATAAAAACTACTTTTGAGTATCAGAGGTGAAATCTAGAGTAATAAAAGACGACACACTATCAGCAGGCGAAGGATAAAACCCAACTGAGAAGAAAAAGGCTAATAGTCTTTCAGGTTTCAAGTTCAGAGGAAGTGACAAAAGTCAAAGGTTCAAAAGGTTGACCATACAAAAAATCCATATTTACATAACAAACACGAAGTATATCATGTTAAACTAGATATACAGCTATACAAAGTCAATGGACTTAGAATACAAAGGCAACAGACATCAAAACTTCAGAAAGCATGCAAAAAAAGAAGGAAATCAGGCAAATGACATCATGCAAACATATAAAGAATGAGAAGAAAGCAATTGGTATATCCAGTTGTCAAAAAAAGCTTACTCTGAGGTGGGTGGAAATCGTGAAGAGAGCTTCAAAAGAGCAATCAGAGACATAGCTCGAGTAGTCATATCTGAAGAATGACGTTTTAAGGCAAGCTCTACGGCATCCACAGCATCAGATTCTGTTACCTGCATAAGAAAACTGTGTTGCTCACGCCCTTTAACAAGAATATCTTGAACAATTTGCCCTAAAAGAGTGTGTCCTCAAAGCATATTTCCAATGGTGATAAGTTCATTCAGTTAGCACCAAACAATGAACTCTGCATGTTAATACTGCATATTCCTTGATAGGCAATTTAAAGGGGATATGTGATGAGTAGTTGGATAAGACTAGCGCATGTGCCATAAGCACAAAGTAGCACAACCTATATTGGAATTACAGAGAGTGCCTTCCTTGATGACACAGTGAAAATTAGTTTAAGGAACCATCTTTTGTATGGGATACATGAATTTAGAGTCTGATTATCAAAGGACAACATAAATTCTACTTCCAGAATATTTTTCTATGACATTGCTAAATTTAGAAATCAGGGTCTATCATCAGAATAAGTTCATTCATTTAGAGTATGCTAGATAATGCAAGAATTGTTAGGAGTAGAATAACAATCGACTCACTGTCATAGGTTCCTCCACTTCAAGAACTCCAACATTATTGACCAGCATCTCGCCATACTCACCGATGCACCACACAGCAACTCGTACTAAACTTTCCTAAGCAACAAAAATTGGGAAGGCATGAAGCAAGGTGAATACCAAGAATGCGCACCTTCAAGAATAGCAATGCATAATTCAAGATACCTGCTCGTATGATGTTTGCAATGCCCTATACAAGGACCTAACAGAGTAACCTTGAAGGTCAGGTGCATTGCTTATCACAACTATAAGGGCATGCCACACATCATCTTTCACGTAATTCCCACCCTGTAAAAGATAATTATAAAAAGATGACGCTGATATTGTCCTCATAAAAAAGGAAGAACTATATTAGCCTGATCTCACGTTATCCTTATATTAGCCTGATCTCACTTTTTCACAGCAAATAAACATGCTTTAGACAAATAACCAATATACAATAAGATGAGAAGTGCCAAAAATATGTATACTTGAAAAAAAATACCGACATTATTTTTCTCTTTATCAATGATGTTCTAAGAAATTTAGCATGTGATTTGCACCAGTAATAAGTTACTAAATCACTGAATTTGGTAAGGAGTACTGTGTCGCAGTTGTTATACGAATTATGCAACTTGCAGAGAAGACAATGAATAGCTGACGACCAGTTGACATATATGATCCTAAACTAGGACCACAAAATAGATGGAATGTTAATACCAGACACTTACGGGAAAAAAGATGCAAGTGATTGCAAATGAAACATATAATGCCAGATAGAACCATACGAAATTTTAAAATTAGCTAGAAATGTGTAATTCAACAAGATACCAAAAACAAAAAAGTTTATATTATTGTTTCGTGAAATTCAGAATAATCATGAAACTACTTCCTCACCTACCAGAGATAAGACCTTGAACATTTGATCAATATACCACAGCTTTTCCTGAGAAAACCTACATAACAGAAGTAGCAAAATCATTAGCTACATAAGCATGTTAAAGACAGGATTTAGATAGTAATCATTCAGGTGAAATGACTACGTCAACTTTCATACTCGTATAATAAGAATAACTACTTAGCCAAAGATAATGATTTCCCTCCAATTTGAGAGTAATAATGTAACTAAACAAGGCCACCTTTATTTTTTATTAACTAAAGTTGAAGAGCAAAAATAACCCTGCAGTAGATTATCATCTCAAAAGAAAATTTAGCTGCAGTTCTTTCATTTCTTTCATAACTTGCTATCCATCACTTCATAAACAAACAGGAGAAAAAATTTTACTACTGCAACCAAAGAACTTTTGTTTTCCCCCCCAAGCCCTAGCAATCATGTTTTACTTACTGCCGCATGCCTCACAATACATGTCGCTATATGCACAGTACTAACTCTGGGCACAGTCAGTACAGACCCTGTACAGAGCCCATTTATGTGCCAGCACTCATCAATAAGCGGCCCAGACAGCAAGCACAGTCAGCACGTGCTCGCTGTGCCAACCAGCATATCAATCCTTGCTAAGCCCTATCTAAATCAGTGTATGCAACTCCAGTCTTGTTGGTTAAATTAAGGTTTGAAGCTAGATATGTACACTAAGACATACCATGCATCAAACATGCATTTGGTGCTGCTTAACTTCGGTTTGGTATTGACAGGGCATTTAATAACCCAAATTTCATACACTTCTTATGAAGAAGTTACTATATTATGCCACATATAGTTATATCATACAAAAATCAAGAAGGAAGACCCCAGTCATTACAATGTAAATCTTCCATAGGGTCCAACTAAGGGTAGAAGCATTCATTAGCCAAACAAGTCCCAGGTGGGAATAAGAAAGCCATTCTTTGCTCGTGAAGGCACTTAAATTATCCTTGAAGCTAGCAAATGGAGCCCTGAACTACCCGCTGTTTGTTAAGTACGGAAAGAATTTAAATTCGACTACAAACCAGGAGATAAGCTAGAAAAAGTGAAATAAAATTTGCAAAGAAATACCCCACTTGTTTCTCAAGAAGAGAAGGGAGACATGCTCAAATGGTATCCACACTGTTCACAAATATTCATTTTTAAGCTAAGAAGTTTTTTATAATTTAATGCATAACAATTTTCACATCCAGCCTTTTCTTCACTTTGATAGCTAACCACCTAAAATCCAAGGGTTGCTGGCCTGCACACCATACCTATACCATACAGTGCAAGGCAGGCAGATTCTTTTTTGGATTATTGAAGGGAAAAAGGGGCCTAAACAAGGCAGATGCCGTAAACTTGAGTGGCAAAGGATTTGTCAGCATTCAGCGAATTCTATTTCTGGTGGGTGTAAGAAAGATGCTACTATATTAGCAAGTGGAAACAAGTCATTGAAGTCAACTAGAAGAATTAATTGAACGAAGTTTTAAAATGCAGGAAATGTGGATATTATAAGCATTAAAACTTTCATGAAAATGTGGATATTGTAAGCATTAAAATGTTGAAAATTATGTCTTATGAAATTTGACAAAAAGTTGAGACTTACTTTTCAACAATTGAACATGTTTTGGCAGTTAAATCCCCCTTGAATTCTTGATCACTTACTTCTAGATAGTCAATAAGTTCTTTAGCCAAAGGCTTCACATTGCTGTCATTGACTAACAGGAAAACAAGCTCCAGAGCCCTTTTCCGTATTGAGGCATCAGAATCCTGAAAGTTGCAAGTGCAGATTTTACAACCTTTTAACTACAAGTAGCAGAGATAGTAGACAGCTAACTACGAACCCTTTAGTGAACTATATCAAAATCTACTTAAAGATGGAAAATAGAATTCGAGGCAACTTGAAGCACACAAACAATCACATGTATAATAGAGAGTTTACACAAGCATGACACAGAACTGACTACAAAGTCTGTATACCATTTGTACCATTAGAATAAAGTAACTAATATATATAATCTCACTAAGATGTATACTACTTTAGTTTAACTTCTATTAAGTGATTGAACTATCCAGCAGTACAGATTTATTTTTGATGTCCAGCAAGTATAACATAGGAAAACTAAATAAAGAATTCAACAATAAAGTAAAGATGTTTCAATAGATCTTGGAAGTGTTTCATATTTCAACTCAAATTCCTGCACATTGTAAAAGATAAGAGAAACAGATTTTAGATTGTCATAGAAGTCTGAAAGGGAGAAAAAAAAAAAATCTATTTAATCAAAATAGTAATAATTATGTCCAACAAAGCAAGCCACAACATGAAATTTCAGTTCTACAGCATATCATTCAGCAGTACGAGAATGAAAGTACTATTGCTCTTCTCAATAAAGAAAAGAATTAGTACTTTCTTTCTTAAAATCTAAAGGGCGAAGCTGTATTACCTTGACACATTCTAATATCGTTGTCCTGTGCCTCTGCACCGCTTGAGTATCTACTGTAATGGCCTTCATGAGCATATTTAGTGCAACATATCTGGAAGGGGAAAAAAAGAAGAAAAAATTATTAAACAAATAAGTAAACTAACATCCAAGAAAAACAGAAACTCGAACTTTCCCGGATAAAACTTTTAACATGTACAAACTAGACTTGTAATCTTCACTTAATCAAATTATGTGAATACTCAAATGGACGAAAGCAACCCATTCCGACCAATTGGTAGGTCTAACAAGTTTATTTCATTTTACTCCAATCAATTACGTCCAAAGGAGAATACTGTAATACTTCATAAGCTAATTAGTTTGAAGCTTCGTTTTTTCCCAACCCCTCAAACAGAAGCATGGACCAAATCCACACTATGTATTAGTATTTTAATTATCAACAGCATTAAGTAATTATGTAAATTAGTCAAGTAAGAATTGTCAAATGTTAGTCCACTAATTTGGGGTCAGTTGCATATATCACTTTCAACAAATTCATAAATGCAGAAGATGTAGAACACTGGGTCCATGCTTCCCAAAATACAAATTTCACAAATGCATACATAAACCACAAATATAAAGAGTATTTACCTGATATTGTTATCACGATTTGACAGGAATCTTCCCAAAATATTGATAGCTAGAACACGTAGGCCACTGGTAGCTTCTATCCCCATTATAGTCTCAACACACTCATAGTGTCCGTTTGGTAACGGGGATAAGGGGGGAATAACCCCCTTATCCTCGGATTTATACCCAAACGCTAATTTAGGGAGGGGGGAATTGCTAAACCCACCCCTTAGCGGGTTATACTGGAATAACCCGCTAAGGGGTGGGTTTAGCAATTCCCACCCCCAGGTGGAATAGCGGAATAGCGGAATAGCGAAATAGAAATTTACTATTAAATTTTAAATAATATTAAATATTTAATATTAATTAATATTAATATTAAATAAAGCAAATATTTAATATTTAAATATTAAATATTAATATTAAATATATTTAATATAATATTAAATATTAATATTAAATACTAAATATTAATATTTAATATTTAGATAAATATTAAATATTACTATTTAATATTTAGATAAATATTAAATTTTAATATTTAATATTAAATATTAATATTAATATTTAATATTAAATATTAATATTATAATTTAATATTTAATTGTTAATATTATTTGAATTTTTTAATATTTATCTAAATTAAATATAAGGATGAATAAAATCATAAATTTATTTAATTTTAAATTATATCATAAAGGGGAAATTAGTAAATCAAAATATTTAATTCCTCAATTCTTCTTATTCCTCTATTCCCAACCAAACACAATTTTTTCTTATTCATCTTATTCTTCTTATTCCTCTTTAACTTACCAAACACAATTTTTTCTAAACCCGGTATAACTCTTAAACCGAACCAAACGCAAATTTACTCTAGTTCTGGCTAAAACCATAACTTATACCTATCCCCGGTATAACTAAATTTTTCTTATCCCCGAACCAAACGGAGCCATAAAGAATAGCATTACCAACATTTTTATTTGACTCGGTTTTTGTCGCAACCTAGGAAAGGAAGTAAATAGTTACAAAATATAACTGCAGATATAGGACATATCAACTGGAAGATATTTAAAACCAAGCTAAAACATCTAGACACATCTTACTGAAGCTATGACTCAGACCATATGAATAACCTAAAAATGGCAAGCAAACAAAGTGGAAAAGCCAAAAACAAAACAGTAAAATTTGCAAATTTTACAACCAACATGTTTAGTAAATTTTACAACCAACATGTATGTATCAACTTCTAAATGATGCAAGTTTAGTAATCCAACTTGCTACAGAAACTACATGGCAGAAAACAAGATAGATAGCTTCTGTATAGACAATTTCTAAGCGTCATGCACACCGATACGGAACACGGGACACGACATGACTCGGACACGGCGACTCAGCAACTTCCAAAAAATTAGGACACGGACACGGCATAAATACAGATAATAAAATATAATATTATTAATATAATAATATATGTTTATTATATATAAAATATAAATTTTGATAAAATATTGTCATATTTCTCATACGAATGAAAGTTTAATATATTTTTCATTGATAATTCATATATTCTAAGAAAAAAATCCTCCACCACATATAATTTATTTATATTGTTCAAAAAAATTTTGTATTTACTCATCAAAAAGATAAAATATTTATCATCTCACATTATATATGTATAAATAAATAAAATAAAAAAATATATATACTTTTTTAATTGTATGCACTATGGTTCGGTAATGAACACGCATCCAAAAAGTGTCCACATCGGACACGTGTCCGACATGGACACGCGAGACTTATAGAAGTATCTGTGATACATAGGACAATTTAGAAGACAAAAGGCACAGTTAATTTTTTCTAGTACATAAAGATTCAACAGAAAATCACTAAATCACCATCTAAACTTCAATAAGAAAAAGAAAAGGGAAATCTATGCAAGAACCTTGAACAAGGACAGTAACTAAAACATTTGGACCAGAATTTACGTAAGCACACATAATATTATATACTTGGAGGAAATAGAAATAGAATCCTGATTCCTCACATGTGCAAGAATGTCATTCATATATTCACTAGAGTCTGCATCCTCTTGGCCCAACATGCGCATCAGCCTAAGAACTCGGATGTGCAAGAAAGGGTCTGTGATACCAGATATGTCGTACTCAGGAGCATACGGACTATTTGAAACATCTTTCAATATACGGACCAATCCTTCTGTGCAGTTCTACAATCAAAAAAGATTGTGTCAAGAAAACCAACCAAAAAATAAACATTAGGCAACAAAGTAATACAGTTTACATAAGATAATGTATCCACTGAAATCTAAAACAAAGTTAAGAAAAGTACCTACTACGATCTCTAGTTTCCAACAAAAAATTGCATGGCTTACATCAGAAGAGGCCAGAGCCAATAACAGTAAACACTTAGAAAGTCGGCAGAAATATTCTACAAAATAATGCACTTGATGAAAGACATACAGATAACAGGACAGCGACAGATAATAACTTGTTATAACATATATACTCTGTTTTGATGAAGTATCTGTCTTCATGAAGCATGATATTTCCATCTCAAAAGAACAAGGCAAGCAAACTGGTACTCCGACACGAAGAGAAACAAAAGGATAGCATATACAAACTGCTCTTCTACATATACTCCCCAAAAGAACATCTGCTATCACGATATCTTTGGCATTACTAGCTAAAGCACAAAATGCTCATTGTGTTCTTCTTAATGTTTTTCTTAACCACGCCATTCCAGATTTCATAAGGAATTCAAAGCAAGCTAGCTTCATGCATTCAATAATTGTTTCTATTAATCTTCTTTAAAGGTTTTCTACAACTTTATTACGCACAACAATATCAAGTCTGATGGGTCCAATCCAGCCACTTCCATAAGATTCCAGGAATGCCATTTTTTAAAAATGTCTGAGTTTGCTGTATACTCAACTCTACACACAGACGAAGAAAAAGGATTTAAGTATTACACTAGACACTAGTTACATGATCACTTTAGTTTTGGATATTAGAATAGAAAAAGAAATGAACATGAGAAAATGTTGGCAGTTCACATTTTCAAAGGGACAATCCATATTCAAGATTGTTCCAAACAGACAAACAATTACTTGAACAAGACAAACAGCAAGCACCCTTGAACAATTTGAAAAGAAGCTTAGGCGTAAAATTAGATAAGCCAAACAAACCATGTTGATCCTTTTCTTCTATGGATTCTCCAAAATAAAAAACAAGCCAATATGGATAGGCTCACAAATGCGGTTTCGTTGTAATAAAACAGTGAGCTCAAATATATGAGTGCTGATTTTGGTTGAGAAAAGGGCACAATGCAATGCACAAGGCTCTAGTTTCTATGAGGCCAGAGGGTCAACTTTATCCAGGCCAACTTTATCTAGGATTCAGAATCATGACAACTAGGTTGCAATCGAAAAGCGGTATCCTTGCATCAAGGCCATCCCTCATTAAAACTGATTTTATTTTCTTTAGAAAAAAAATTAGTGTTTAAACAATGTATGATGGCCAAACAGAAATAACAGTAAATGTCTACCATGGGAAGAATATGCTGGCCAAATAGAAATATCAGTAAACGTATATCTCATGGGAAGAAATTTTTGTTAAGCATTTGCATTATCCATAAGACCTTAACACAAAAACCCAAATACTGCTCATAATGTGCATGATACCTTTCTCAAATATTCCAAGGCATCTGTGCTGGCCTTACATAGATCTGTACAGAGCTGAACTCCAGCTATGAGAACTCCATGATGCTTTTCCTTCAGCAGCGAACCAGCAGGACCCATAAAGTTCTCTGCCAAGTCAGGAACTTTTCTTATGATCCTTATAGAGCACAAAGCAGCCTAGGAAGCAAGAAGCAACTTTTAATCAATGGATAATAAAAGCCATTTAGATTAGCCTCTCATCAAGGAAAATGCAAACTATTCTCAAAAATAGGAATTCATCGAGAGAGAAGCTAACTACATCCCCCATCCAAGAAAATTACTTATAAAGTACTATATAAACAGAGGGAGTGCAACACAACAGAAAAACTCATCAAAGAGGTGCATCCAAGCAACGAGGAAAATGCATGCATAATAATTCAATTAATCAGTGTGATGCTGAGCTGATAATCTTTGTACTTTTAAATACAAATTAAAAAATAATATTAATAATTTGCTCGATAGTAAAGAAACAGTTAACCAGAAGTAAGAATCTAGGAGAAATTAAAGAGAAGTTAATATTGTTCTCTATATGAAGTAATATTTACAAACTGAGGGAATTAGACTCCTAATACAGTATAGGGACTAAAATGAATTTAGTACGTATTGAATTTAAACTTGAATGCTCTGATTAAAAGACTTAAATCATCTAAATATGATCCACAAATAGATATTTAGAGGGAAAGTACCTTTTTCTTAATATTTGGGTCTCTCCCATGCAGTAGTCTCTCTACTTCTGGAGCGAGATCCCGTGCCATTTCAGCACAACATATATTTCCAAGAGCACAAAGAGCAAGACCCACAATATACTGGTTTGAGTGATTTAGATCTCTGCACATGTCAAGGATTCTACATAGATAGAAAGATGACTTTTCTAATGTACAAAATCAATTAATAGGAATCAGTGTAAAATATCCTACAGTTCTAGTAAAGTAGATGTAAAGCTAGGCAGTAAACTACAAATGAAGTAGGTGGATACTGTTTCAAGGAATTTGTAACCAGCATAAGAACTTCTTGCCTTTCATCAAGAAGCAGCATGAGGCCCAGATAGCCAATTCTTTTTTCAGGAAACCCAGCAGAAGCTATTAACTTAAGGCATTCCATTTGACCAAAATGAGTGGGATAACCAAGCATGTGAATAAACATGAGTTTTGCAAGATTACGATGCCTATAATCTTGATCATTTTCACTAATTGCGGCATGTATAGCAGCACATTCTTTTCTTACAACCGCACTGTCACTTCTTGCGAAAGCAGCTCGTCCGTCACCTGCACGAATAGCCGTCCCGAGGCACAACTCCGCGAGTTGAATCGAGCGAGAATCGAGAGAAAGGCAAGCAAAGGTCCTGTAAGTAAGCACAAACAACCGGTATTTTATTGATTAGCGAAAATGGATTACAACGAAGAGGGACACGACTCGACTTGGTCGGGCACCGGCCGTTGAGGCAAAATGAACACCAATGACACTCCCACTTTCAGGCGGAGCCGGCTCACTTAATGCACATCAATCAAACCATCCCGTACTACCCTATAGGGGCATCCACCCCTTTGGCACCCCAAGGTGCTCACCGAGGGGTACGTTTTTGAGCGGCGCACATCCATAGGAAAATAGGCCTCCGGCCCATGCCCGACACGCGTCCGGCTCAACCCGGCGCATAAGCGGCCATTGTTAGCGAAAGGCCTATGCCCCTTTGGATGTGTAGCACAAGTGAACCCACGGGTGGCAATCGGATGCCCATTTACAAGTAAATGCCCAACCCAAAAAAGGAAAATCCTATGTCGACGCCGTGTCCGACAACATTTACAGACTCGATACATTATTGACAAGGTCAGGCCCGTTGATGGTTGGAAGAGGGGCCTGACAGCACGCTCTTCTGCAGCAGTTTTGCATGCACGTATAGCTCGAATCATATCCCTGCAGTTTTAAGGGTTAGACTGTAAAAAAAAATGAAGAAATTAACAATTTTAGTTTAAGAATTCAAGTTTGCTTTTCTGGCTCTACACAAGAACTGGAAAAAGAAGAAAAAAAATGATCAAAGTATCATGATATTCTCCAGCTTAATACAAATATAAATGACTCAACATACAACTGGAAAAATAACAAAGAAAGTATTTTTACTGAAAGATTGAAACCATTACAAGCCAATAATGAAAAGAAATACTTCATATTGTTCACTAACTTGTGACATACACAGATATGTCTACAAAAACATGCTTACATACGATGATGATCACATTAAGAAAATGGGCGTGTGCTCATATAAACATGTATACAGTAGGAAGTAAGCACATTAGAAGACGTGTGTCAGTTGCTTCAGTTTTAAAAGGTGGAAATGGTTGAAATGTATTCCATAAAGGATAAAAGTTCCAACAAGAAGAAAGACTCAGAATCAGATCAGAGAGTTCAAATACAAAGCTCGTGCTAAATCAACCAAGAAGAACATGAAAGAAATCTTCTAGAAGGATGCAAATCAATAGTAAGATAGTCGACAAAAGGGACATGTAGTAAGATAGTCGACAAAAGGGACATGTCTCAAAACATGGGATTCAGATTTAACAAGTCTTGATATTGATATCAGGCTAGTTAAACATCCTAGGAGGTCATTACACCAATGGTTCCTAATATTTATATAACAACAATGTCCATTTGAACAACAATTAGACTCCATTTAAATAAGAACCAACTAAACAACTATCATTTTTTATGTTAGGACGCCACATATAACATAGGATGATAGGAATGCGAATGCAACAGTTTGGGAAGCAAGGACATCCAAATAAGGGTGTAGTAATAATTTGATTTACTTTCTGCCGTGTTCGTTTAAACCACATAGAGGACAGTTATTCTCTTCTTCTTTTCTTCTATAAATATCCAACCAAGAGAAAGAAAATCACTTTCCTTCTCATATTTTCTCTCCTTTCTTTTCTACTATGCTTTCCTTCTCTAACAAACAGCTATATAATTCACTGTAGGCCACAAAGGAATTATAACACCTTTTAGACTGTATCGACTATTCGAATTGTTAAGAACATTTTTGGTTCCTTCAGTGTTTATCCTCAAGGACCTCAAGAAGTAAAGTAAATAACAGTTATGGGCCAGGGAACAATCTATAGGAATGCTTCAAATTCAGAACCAAAGCAACCGCAGTATTGCAGGATCTGCATATAGCGTACAACAACGACAAAGTTTATAACTCTTGCATAATGAATACGTCAAGCAATAAAAGAATTCAATAAGATACACTTAAAAACTAGAACCAAGAGAAAAGAGGGCGGCAACCTTCCTTTTGATAGAACAAATGTGAATAAAAGAAAAAGTTTTCATTCGATTCAATTGAACGGCTCAAAAATTTTCCTAAATTTCCCTCCCAATCGTATATCGCAGACATACTTGAACGGATTCATCAATCAAAGAAAACAGCATAGCTTAATGTTCTGATTTATATTCAAGAAAACCTGAAAACGAACTCATCAAGACGCAATGAGAACAGAGATCTGCTAAGGTTCTAACTCCCAAGAATCAACTAGCTCGAACACGACACATCAAATCCTTAAGCTGTGATCTCAAACAAATCTAATTAAGCTGAATCCAACGGTTTCAAAGAAGAGCACGAATTCGCACGATCGAGATCAAGAAGCGAACGAATCGATCGAAGAGGAAGGAAATGATGGGGAGCTTACCTCAACCGAGTTCCCGAGGAGAAGGGATTCATGGCTAAATCCAGCGTGGAATCTCGCGGCGGATCTCGCGAGCTAGCGATTGAGGACGGGGAGGGATCGGCGTATGAGACCCCTCGCCGGATCGAAGGAGGGAGATCGGAGTGAGGGAATCGAGGGATCTGAGACGAGAGGAGGAAGAAGAAGAATACTAAGAAGAAGAGAGAGGAGAAAGAAAAAGAAGGTAGGAGCGAGACTGGATCTGAGCGATAGTACGAACGGTAATTTGCGAACCCCTTTTTTTTTCTTTTCTTTCTTTTTTTTTTCGTTATGTTATAAATTTTGATATTAGAATTATTGAATTGGATGTAAGTCGTGTAACGCATTGTCGGTATATTTTATAGGTGACAAGTGGGCGTAATTACAATTACTATTATTATTATTATTAACTTGGCAAACCGGGTTTGATACTGAACCGGACCGAAGTACGGACCAGACCGGACTAAACCTGCATTTATTCTGGCTGTGTTGCAATGTTACTGTGGTTGCGGACTAAAGTTAAATCTTCGATAATTTTAACCAGGTTAGAAATAACGTGATCCATTTATTAATATTTAATAGAAATATGTTTTTCTAACAGCTCTTACAAAATTTGTTCGAAAAGGAGAATAATAATAGAAATGTGTGGATTAATTCTTAAGCAATTGTATGGACATTTGTTTTGTTACTAACATATTAATAATCAAAGACATTGGGCGTGCTCTACATTAATGGTTACGGCAAAGTTAAATCCAATTACATTGTGCAATGTAAAATGATAAAAAAAATTAATTAAATATAATATAATATTTTTATATTAAAAGTTACTTGAAAATTTCGTATGTGTTCTAAAAGTTCTGGTTTTATATGAAATAACTATGATTGGAAAGCCTTTTAAATTATAATAATATATATTTCTTATTGTACAATAAGACTTAGTTACCAGGTTTAGAATTCTAAGTCGCGATCAAAATGCTTATATTTATTTTTAATCACAACAGCTTTATCATTATTTTTTGAGTACACCATGATAATTTATTTTTTTATATATATTATTATCTAATTAGCTTAACATACTTAGCTTACCATACGGAAAGATATGAAAAATACCATATTTAAAAAAATATATATATATTTTGCATATTAATTTGATAAGTTACAAATTATATTAGATATAAAGCATATGCTTTCAATCTAACTTTCTTATTAATTAAATAAAGACTTGAAATGATGCTTTTTTGCTGAAATATATATATATATATAGAGAGAGCTTTCTTTACTATTGATAGTATTATAGTTTTTATACTATTATTATATTTATATTTTTAATTTTAGGATGTTCAAATTAATAATTCACTTTATTAAATATGAATTAGGATATATAATGTTTTTAGAAAAAAAAAATATAATTTTTCGACATAGTTTCAAACCATTTCAAATTTATTAATTTTTAATAAATACTATAGTGAGTTTGTAGTTTAACGGTGTAAAATAATTTAAATTTATTTAAATTTTGGTAGAAAAAATTTTAAATCATTTAAATTAATATCAATATTTTTAATTTTGAATTCAAAAGTGCTATCCTTAAGTTTTAAGATTATTTAATTTTTATCGTATATTTTGATATGATTTACTTATTAAGTAAACGATGTTGAAAAAAAATTAAAATTTTATTTTTAAAAACTTTATATTTTAGATCATATTTAACGATATGGATCGTTGATTTGAGCAATTTAAAATCAAAAATATAAATATAATAAAATACTTATAAATATCAATTGCTTAGTACTTATATAAATATTAGTTTCTTTTTTTAGCAACTAAATTTAGTTAGAAGTGTACTTGGAATACCGAACACTCATCCTCAAATCTTTAACAAAAAAAATTTTATTTTGTTGAAATATAATATATTACTAAATGCATTTTACAACATTCAAAATCTTTCTTTATAAATAATTGAGCATAAATTTTGAAAATTATTTTAATCATGTATAAATAACTTAAAATTTTTAAAATTTATTTATAATATATTATAATAAAAAAATTAGAGTATATAAAACTAATCGTCAATTTTCAGGTGTATAGTCAGCTCTAAGAGTAAAAAAAAAAAAAAATCATACTTATTCAAACAGTGCTTTTATTTTTATTTTCAATTGTAATTATCTTTAGTAAGCATTTGAATCATAGCAAATTTTTTGTTCATAATATGAGAGAAAGTTGAAATAAAATTTTGAGTTTGAAAGAGCAAATTTATATTTTAAAACTTCTAGTAAAAAGAAAAAAAACTTACTAAACTTAAAAGTTATTTAATCATTAAGTTGATAAATTTTAAAAAATAATATATCAGATATTTTCTCACATGTTAAAAAAATTAATATGTAAAAATTAAAAAATAATAACTGCATCATTAATTCAAATCTCTATATAACATTTTTGCTTTTCTTTCTTTCAATTAAGTTTCTACAAGGCTTACCGCAAAATATCGGCTTAATATTACAAATATTATTTAGTTATAAATTTTTTTTTAAAACAAATAATAACAATACGGTATTTTCAAAAAGTCAAAGGCTAGATTGAAAATTTGGATTAAATAAATTAAACCAAAAAACAAATGGTGGTATCACGATTTATCGTTGTTTATGTTGGATTTTATTTGATTTATTGTGATTTTAAACTTGTGTTTTGGCCTTTGGGCTTTTCTGGGCAGCCCAATGTCAATGGGCTTTGCCTGGGAGCCCAAACCCATTTACCCTCTACATGTGATGTTTAGTCCCACATCGGAAATTCATCACATGTAGAGTGGGTTTATTTACTTCCCCTCTTGTGTATGTATTGATTAGCAAGTGAGAGCAAGGCTTTTCCAATACACACTCGGGCTGGGCCGGGCCTGCGCGTTTTTGACTTGGTCTATTTGACTTTTGCCTTTAATGCCTACATTGGGAATTTATTTCTCGGGCTACCCAAAGGCCTTCCTTGGGAAGGGCCTTTGTGGGCTGCCCAAGAAGAGACCCGTTGGAGCTTGTCTCCTGTGGGTCTTAGGCTCTTTAAAAAGAGAGCTTGTGAGCTAAGTAAAAGGAGACAGCATCTACAATTAAGCTTAAAAATTTTCCTCTCTAATTTACAAATTTGCACACTGTGATTTTCCTCTTTGAGTTTATATTTTTGCTGGATCTCTGAAAGTTGTTGGGTTCGCTACGCACCATCCCGGAGTCGTTGCCGACGGGGTGGACAGTGGTCGTTGTATCGCTAGGGGTGATTGCCGGAGCCTCGCACGTGGAGGGGCAATCTTGCTTCTAAGACAGTGCTCACGCACGCCTCGACATTCACAGGCTTCATCTAAACTTTGTTTTATATTATTTTGAGTTTAAATTAAATTTAAATTATTTAAAAGAATTAATTTGAAAAGATAAATTTTTCCAACATTCTAGAAGCAAGATTTTATTAATTTATCTTTTCTTTCCATCTACTATTAACGTACTGTGAGTTAGTTGATTATTTAGTTTATATATTATAATTGTTATTGCACTGTGATTTACATAAAACTGTTAATTAAATAATATTGTGTTATTATAATTATTTACACTGTTATCTATATAATACTGTTAGTATTAATATAAATAGTGTTAAGTACGTTATTTGTTTAAACCGTACTGTGATAATTATTTAATTAGTTTGCTTTGTGTGCGGGAAGACGAACCACTTTGCGAAGGACTGCTATTTTCGCAAGACTCGGCCTTCCGCGCCAAAGAAAAAGGGAGCTCCTCCTGAGCGTTAGTTGAACATGTTGACTGATGTTCCCGACCCTTCTGACTCCACTATCAGGTTAGGAACTAGCTTACCTGTGGTTAACCTTGCTGTTAGTTCTTCTGATTGGTGGATTGACTCTGGAGCAAATGTACATGCTTGCTCTGACCGTTCTTGGTTTTCCACTTATCAGGACTCAAGTGGAGGATCGGTGAACATGGGAAATGCAGCATCTTCGCGCGTGCTAGGGACTGGTCGAGTGGACCTGAAGTTGACCTCTGGGAAGACTCTTTCCTTGCACGGCGTGCATCATGTTCCTGATCTTAGGAAGAACTTGATTAGTGCTTCTCTTTTAGTTCAGCAAGGTTTTAAGTTTGTTTTTGAATGTAATAGGGTAGTAATTACTAAAGGTGTGAACTTTATTGGGAAAGGATTTTTGAGTGATGGTTTATTTAAGCTTTCTGTGATGACTTCTACTATTAATGAAAGTATTATTTTGAATGTTGTTTCATCTGATGTTTGGCATGGAAGATTGGGACATGTGAATTTTAATACTATTAAGAGATTGATGAATTTGGATTTAATTCCTAAGTCTGCTTCAAATGATCATAGATGTGAAATATGTGTGCAAGCTAAGGAACCTAGAAGACCATTTAGATCTGTAGATAGAGATTCTGATCTGCTAGAACTTATACACAGTGATGTTTGTGATGGATGTAGACCCAGTAGGGGTGGAAGCAAATATTTTGT
The DNA here is from genome assembly GCA_029168755.2 of Tillandsia fasciculata. NCBI lineage: Eukaryota > Viridiplantae > Streptophyta > Magnoliopsida > Poales > Bromeliaceae > Tillandsia > Tillandsia fasciculata. The sequence goes on along the minus strand of CM054933.1, from coordinate 28,589,667 downwards.
AACATTCATTGATGATCATTCGAAGTATTGTTATATTTATCTGATTAAGAATAAAGATGAAGTTTTGAATAAATTTAAGATTTATAAAGCTGAGGTTGAAAATCAATTGGATAAGAAAATTAAGATTTTAAGATCTGATCGAGGAGGTGAATATACATCAAATGAGATGACTGTTTTCTGTCAAGAATTTGGAATTGTACATCAAGTGACTGCACCTTATACACCTCAATCTAATGGAGTAGCTGAACGAAAAAATAGAACTTTAATGGATATGGTAAATTCGATGATTATTAGTTCTGGTGCACCCGAGAACTTGTGGGGTGAAGCTTTGATGACTGCTTGTGTAATTCTTAATAGGATTCCCCACAAGAGTTCTTCTGTATCTCCTTATGAAATTTGGAAGGGTAGGAAACCTAATCTGAATTATTTTAAAGTGTGGGGTTGCCTAGCTAAAGTAAAGATTCCTGAAAATAAGAAGAGAAAGATTGGTCCTAAAACTGTGGATACTGTTTTCTTAGGCTATGCAGATGGTAGTAATGCTAATAGATTCTTGGTGGTAAATTCTGAGGTTAATGAGATTTCTAACAATACAATTATTGAAGCTAGAGATGCAGTATACTTTGAGGATATCTTTCCTTTTAGAACTAGAGTAGATAGACCTGTTCTTGTTGAGACTATAGGTGAGTCTAGTAGACCCAGCACTAGTGAACCTATAGAAGAGTCTGAACCTAGGAGAAGTAAGCGTCCTAGGATTGAGAAGACTTTTGGTGATGATTTCTGTGTCCTTCTTGTAGAAGATACCCCATCTACCTTTGACCAAGCTATGACTTCTGTAGATGCATCATTTTGGAAAGAAGCTGTTAAGTTGGAGATGCAATCTATTCTACAGAATCATACTTGGGAGTTATCTGATTTACCTATAGGTTGTAAGCCTGTAGGATGTAGATGGATCTTTAAGAAGAAATTGAAACCAGATGGGTCTGTAGATAAGTATAAGGCTAGACTTGTAGCTCAGGGTTTTTCCCAGAAGCCTGGTGTAGATTATTTTGATGTCTATGCTCCTGTAGCTAGGATTACTTCTATTAGGATTCTGCTAGCTTTAGCCTCTGTCCATAATTTGATTATTCATCAGATGGATGTTAAGACTGCTTTTCTAAATGGTGATTTAGAGGAAGAGATTTATATGAAGCAACCTGAGGGATTTATTGTTGCTGGACATGAAAACAAAGTTTGCAAGTTGACAAAATCTTTATATGGACTTAAACAAGCTCCAAAGCAATGGCATTTGAAATTTGACTCTTTAGTTGTGAAAGCTGGTTTTCATGTGAACATGTCTGATGAATGTGTGTACTCTAAGGAATACAATGGACAGATAGTAATCCTATGTTTGTATGTTGATGATATTTTGATCTTTGGAACAAATATGGATGTGATAATGGATGTTAAGAAATTACTTAATGATAACTTTGATATGAAGGATCTTGGGCAAGCTGATGTGATTCTGAATATGAAGATCATAAGAAAATCAAATGAAATTATTATGAGCCAATCTCACTACAGTGAACAAGTGTTAAAGAAATTTGGATATTTTGATTCTAAGATTGTTGTAACACCTTATGATCCTAGTGTACATCTTAAGAAGAATAAAGGTGATCCTATAGGACAGAATAGGTATGCTCAGATTATAGGATCTCTAGGTTATCTTGTAGATTACACTAGACCTGATTTAGCCTATGCTGTGAACAGATTGAGAAGATATACCCATAACCCTAATAGAGAGCATTGGAATGCTTTAGAAAGAGTTTTGAGATATCTGAAAGGCACTGTATCTTATGGATTGCATTTTTGTGGATTCCCTGCTGTATTAGAAGGATTTAGTGATGCTAACTGGATAAGTGATACAGCTGATGTGAAGTCAACCACTGGATTTGTTTTTCTCCTTGGTGGAGCAGCTGTTTCTTGGAAGTCATCGAAACAATCATTGATAGCTAGAAGTACAATGGAATCTGAATTAATAGCTTTAGATACCACTGTAGCAGAGGCTAAGTGGATTAGAGAATTTCTGTATGACTTGCCACTGATGGAGCGACCTTTGGCACCAGTGTGTATACATTGTGATTGTAGATCTGCTATTGACAAGTGTGCTCAAGAAAATGTGGAAACAAAGATGAATAGATTTATGAAAGTAAGACACAAGTATATTCGGCAGAATATTAAGGAAAATGTAATTGCATTGGAATTTGTGAGATCTGCAAAGAACCTAGCTGATCAGCTTACTAAAGGTTTGTCTAGGACAGTGATCCTAGAATCGTCGAGGGGGATGGGGCTTAGCCCACAATAAAAACTACCGGCGACGGCAACCCAACCTCTTGGAGGTTCAATGGGTAGAAACAAGTCGAATTGGTAGTTGTGCGGAGCACTGATTTTATATACTCATCCCTATGGCGACAGTGCTCATTTATGCAAGTGGATAGTAAGGGTTCTTACCCTGAATGGTTCCGAGACCCTTGAGGCAGGGTGTGACCTTGCATGCACCCTTATCAGGACCTACTATATGTGTGTAGTCGTGAGGCCGCGACTGTGGGAAGAGGGCGGTTCCCTAAAAACACACATGAATCGATATGAGCGCATGGCCATAAAAGCGCTAACCCGCATAGAACCTAAACGGCTGTACCATGTGTACTGTTTGTGGAAATCCGATTCACCGGCCTTGGTTCAAGGCGAAGTCCACCATTGTGCCCTCGGATGTACATAGACCTGTACTAAGTGAAGGTTCAAACCCGAAAGGTACCTTCGCCGAATACGTGGTATAAGAGATCCAGCATCTGTTTTAGTTTTTGTAATTCTTTTACTTTATGGTGTATTTCGTTTTTACAAGTTTTAAATCATGTGGGGATTGTTGGATTTTATTTGATTTATTGTGATTTTAAACTTGTGTTTTGGCCTTTGGGCTTTTCTGGGCAGCCCAATGTCAATGGGCTTTGCCTGGGAGCCCAAACCCATTTACCCTCTACATGTGATGTTTAGTCCCACATCGGAAATTCATCACATGTAGAGTGGGTTTATTTACTTCCCCTCTTGTGTATGTATTGATTAGCAAGTGAGAGCAAGGCTTTTCCAATACACACTCGGGCTGGGCCGGGCCTGCGCGTTTTTGACTTGGTCTATTTGACTTTTGCCTTTAATGCCTACATTGGGAATTTATTTCTCGGGCTACCCAAAGGCCTTCCTTGGGAAGGGCCTTTGTGGGCTGCCCAAGAAGAGACCCGTTGGAGCTTGTCTCCTGTGGGTCTTAGGCTCTTTAAAAAGAGAGCTTGTGAGCTAAGTAAAAGGAGACAGCATCTACAATTAAGCTTAAAAATTTTCCTCTCTAATTTACAAATTTGCACACTGTGATTTTCCTCTTTGAGTTTATATTTTTGCTGGATCTCTGAAAGTTGTTGGGTTCGCTACGCACCATCCCGGAGTCGTTGCCGACGGGGTGGACAGTGGTCGTTGTATCGCTAGGGGTGATTGCCGGAGCCTCGCACGTGGAGGGGCAATCTTGCTTCTAAGACAGTGCTCACGCACGCCTCGACATTCACAGGCTTCATCTAAACTTTGTTTTATATTATTTTGAGTTTAAATTAAATTTAAATTATTTAAAAGAATTAATTTGAAAAGATAAATTTTTCCAACAGTTTATGCTATGCGCTTTAGGGATGACGTGGCGGGTCATGCCCACTAAACAATATCGAGATCTGCGTCAATATTCCTTTTCTAACAAACCCTACCGGCTACAGCAGGTAACCACGCCCCAAATCCACCGGCTATATCCGGTCACTCACTCCGTTTACTCCCGTGGTACCGTCTCCTATAAATTTGGCACCTCCCCTTTCTTTCCCTCTCTCGATTTCTTACTCTAAAGTTCCTCACGTAGCTCGCTTCACTCGTTCCCCCTCTCGCTCCTCCCTTCTCCCTCGCTCCCTAGGGTTTCGATCGAAACCTAGCTCCCTCGCTCCCTCACGTAGCTCGATCGCTTCCCTCGTTCCCCCTCTCGTTCCCTCGCTACATAGGGTTTCGATCGAAACCTAGCTCCCTCGCCACAACGACAAAGGTGAATCAATCAAACTACGCGGTTTTATTCTTTTTTTCAGCTTATCTTAGCTGAATGTTTTTTTATCAGATTGTTTTTCTCAGATTTAAGTGTTGTTTTCGGAGTTTTTATGCTTAATCTACGTTTTCTTGGAATGTAATCCGCATTAGTTTTGGTTTCTTGCTGCTTCTTGCATTGTTCGATTCTTTTTCACCCTTCAACCAGGCGATTAGCGTATCATTCTCAAACTAGTCAGGATCGCTGGATTATACTAGTTATTTAATTTTTTAAGTATCATTTTAGGGGTTGTTATGAATCTTATCTCACAATCTGGTGATTCTGTTATATTTTGTAATATTTTTAGCGTATCATTCTCAAAGTAGTCGGATTATACTAGTTATTTAATTTTTTAAGTATCATTTTAGGGGTTGTTATGAATCTTATCTCACAATCTGGTGATCGGCAACTCTGATGATCAAGAATCTACTCACAAAGGATGGCCAAGTACTCCTTGGCTTAATCTTTTAAAATTTCTCACTCAATAAGACAATAACAAATATTAGATCACAAACTTCCTGTCATAGATTTGTCGTAAATATTTTAATCAATGTATTGTAATAAGGCTATCTCTCTGTTTCTGTCTCTTTGGTGTGTTGATCCACTCATAACTGTTTGATATCTTGGCTACAAGATCGGACTCTTTAATTCATTTTTTTTTTGAATGGTATTCTGAGTCTGATCTTAGAAATTTTATGTTTAATGGTGATTTTTTTTGAATGGTATTCTGAGTTTGATCTTAGTAATGAGATGATTAATTATTTTTAAGTGTCAATCTGTAGATGGACCGGTATGAGATGATTAAGGAAATTGACTCAGGAGGTTACGGTGAAATTTTCCTAGCGACAGATATACAACGCAATGAAAAAGTTGTTTTAAAAAGGATTCCATTTACGGATAGTGGAGATCTTTCGATCGATGCCATAAGAGAATCTTATATACTTACCGAGCTAAAACACGACAACATTGCCAGGTATATTATCTTTTATTTCAGTATAATAATAAGACTACATTTTAAATGAAGTTTTTGATAGAAAATTTTAGAAAAATATCATTTGCTATGTCCATCTGCTATCGGGCATCTATTCTGCTTGAAACCTTGTCCCCTTCAAGGTTACAATATGAGCGGAGTTATGAAAATAGCTCCATATAGTCAATCCCACCTTCCGTCACTTTTTTTTAAAATGGAATTTTTTTTTTTTTTTTTTTTTTTTTTTCGAAGGATACAACACAACTCTTGTAATATAACAGTGAACCTGACAATTTCTTCGCTCCTTATCATCAATAACCAGCTTAAGGTGTTTCGTCTACCTCTAGTACAAATGAATGTCTGCCTATTTACCTTTTGACAAGCAAACAAGTTTGAATGCAACTTGTAAAGGAAGCAGCCTGTTTAACTGTGATCAGCTTTTTAGTTGCTCCATTAATACTCCATTGTGTCCACTTACCAATATGAGCACTGCTTCTATACCTTTTTTTTTTTCTTTCTTTTTTTTTTAATGTCGCCCATCCATTTATCCCTGTTCAATATTTCAGATTTAATTATTTTAAATCATTTTGATGGAGGTGTGATTATTTGGTACAAAAAAAAATATTTTGATCTTTTAATTCAGGTGTAATTAAATAATTCTAACTCTACTTTGAGAGTTTTTATTTTTTTAAAAAATATAAATTTTAAATATTCCAATTTAGTAAGTATTTTTTTTAATTAAATAATTTTAAATATTTAAATTTTAAATATCTAAATTATAATTTTAAAACTCTTTACATTAAAGTCTAAATTATAATATTTTTATTATTAAAATTTGAATTAATTTAGCTTGTATAATTTTATTATTATTATAATAATAAATTTAAATTATACCCTATATTTCTATTAAATTAAATATTTAACCACATTTAAATATTTTTAAATAATAATATAAAATTAATGTCTAAATTAGAGAAATTTTAATTTTTTTTTAATCATATTAAATATGTTGAATTTAAATATTTACTTACTTTCAAATTTTTTAAAATAGTGATACAAAATTAATTTTTAAATTAGAGAAATTCTAAATTTTTTTAAATATATAAAATATGTTGAATTTAAATATTTAAGTATATTTAAAATTTTTAAAAATATTGATATAAATTAATATTTAAATTATAATTCTAATTTTTTAAAAATTAATACACAAATTATAATATTTTTACTATTAAAATTTGAATATACTCTTTTATGAAGTTACCGTTTAACCGGTAAAAACATAAAATGAAATTTTTACTATTTATAAAATTATTTATCAGAGCATTTCTCTACCCATTATATTGGTATTTTTCTTTTATTTTTCTGAAGCTATTACCATAATTCCAGAAATTTCCCATATTATAATAATTTTCTCTCTTTTATTTTTTTTAATTATTATGTATTAACTTTTTTGTTTTATTTTTAAATTATAGGTTGGAGCGAACATTTGTCCATGATAATTACGTCTTCTTGGTGTTGCAAGAATACGAGATGAATTTAATTTTGCACTTCCGGTGGCGCGACGAGAAATACCCCACAATGATCCAGGTAAAATCATCTCTAGTAATACATTGTTTTTTTATCTTATTAAATTTTCTAGATACAATTTTGTTCTTATTTTATTTGTTTATTTATTTTTTATGTAGAAATATATGAAGCAGATTCTTTCAGCACTTCACTACTGTCATTCGCATGGTGTAATTCACCGCGATCTGAAGCCGGAGAATATTCTTTATTGGGAAGGGAAAGATCGGATGGTGATAGCAGATTTTGGATGTGCTCGGGGGTTGTTTTGTCAAGATATGATACTAACGCCAGAGGTAAAAAACAATCTACTCTCTCATTTTCCATTTTGTTTTGGTTTGTTGAGTCCAGTGAAAGGTGCAAATATCTGAAGTGATCTAGATTATGAACCAACATTTCTCAATCATGTTGTAGCGTACGGCATAAGAGGCATTCTTCATTTGCAGCTTACATCGGCTTATGGTATGTTAACCAATGTTGGTGATTAGGAAGGTCCTAAAAAAATGATTAGTTCAAGCTAGATCCCTCTCAATTAGGGTTTTGGTGTTGCGGGAACACAGAGTAGCCGCAGGAAAACAAAGTGAGAGATTATAGGATAGGGCCACACCATTAGCCCACCGAAGAGGGTTTCATCTACACAGCTTAGGGTTAAGGTTCAGATTTGCACTCTTTAAATCCTTATCTCAAGAATTAGCTGTAATCAAGGGGAGGACAGGTTGGGGTTGGCATCGTCCTAGCTGGTTAAGGAATCGGGGGTTCTATCTATGCCAGGATCTAACGTGAATAGGAACTTGGCCATTTCAGCATAAGGACAAGAACATTATTTCCGATGTAGAGAATTTGGCCATTTAGGAAAAAGATGTAGGAAAATTTTGTTGTACGAGAAGGCCCGTCACTATAGATTTAGATAATGCCAGAAATGATCACTGTTTGCTCAAGGTTGATTGAAGAAATAAGATTGGAGTGCCATAAGTTACAGGAAAGATGTGCTCTATATTGAGGCAATGAATGGGAAAATGTCATAAAGGGCTCGTTTGGTTATGTTAAAATAATTGGAAATATTGCATAGCATGAACCAAGCACACTCAAAAGGAAATGGTCTATCTCTCAAAGGACCTAGTTAACAGAGGTAATTTTTGTCTAGTAGGAAAAATGTTGGAGAATATATTCTTTGTTTGGTTTTCTTCATATAAATGACTTTGATTTTGCAAAGAGAAAGGAATTCACATATGAAGGCCGTTTGCTGAGAGCAAGGGTTTTGGGTGTCTGTTTTTTTTTTTTTTTTTTTTTTTTTTTTTTTTTTTTTTTTTTTTTTTTTTTAAGAAGATACTATTCTAAAAAAAAAAATACTAAAAGCCTAGAGGTGCTCCTAATTGTGCAGTGCATGAAACTTTTTTTTTATGATTGTAATAGGGATTTGATTTTAGTCCAGGCAAAGTAAGCTCAATTCTATTTTAGGATTTTAATTTCATAAAAAGATAATTTATTTTTTTTTAGAAATATATTTTGGAGGTCAAATAATTAACGCAGTATTTGATAAAATCTCTACCTTTCTAAACTAAAATAATTTAATTAAAAAAATCAAAGGTTAATGGATTTGAATTTTTTAAAATAATTTAATTAAAAAAATCAAAGGTTAATGGATTTGAATTCAAAAAATGAAATCGAGTATGGCATTTTAGGCTTGTCTATTGATGCTGACATGCATTTATTTTATTTTTATTTTCCTTTAGTGTGCTTTATTTATTTTTTATTGTATTTTTAATTATCAGGCCTTCACACTTTCATACGGTGCCCCGGAGGTTCTTCTTGGATCTGATCACTACACTCCAGCTGGTGACATTTGGTCATTTGGCTGTATTTTTGCTTTAATGATAAATGCTGGAAACAAAATTTTATTCAAGGGAGACACTGAGATTGAAGTTCTTCACCGTATCTTCAGGTGCTTCTTAAAGTGCATTTATTTATTATCTATTGATTGTATTTATTCATTATCTAGTTGTTTGACTTGTTGATTCATGTATGGCAAATTACAGCATTCTCGGTACTCCGACGGAAAATAGCTGGCCCGGTGTTTCAGCTTTACCAGGATTTTCTTCTATTTCGAGTATCGGTACTTCTCAGGTTAGCTTAATCTTTTATATTTATCTATATTTATTAATTTTTAACGGATGTTGTGCGTCTGGCACAATCTTATCGAAATATCCGGCATAAATGGACATGCTAGTCGTGCCAGACAGTGTTAATTGATATAACAATTTTTTGTTTGTATTATATTTTTTCAATGCGAAATTTGTGCAGGGATTGGATACCGTTTTTCCAGCACTGGAGCCGACTGCTTTTGATCTGCTCTCGGTAAGAAATTTTTGAACAATAAAATCACTCATATTACAATTCGAGAATATACGAATTATAAAAGACTTATGCGTTTTATTTCGCTATTTTTTCAGAGATGTCTGTGTTTAAATCCTGCCCATAGAATTTCAGCACATGATGCATTGGAGCACGATTATTTGAGACACATTGATCTATTGGAGGATAGCACGACTGTGTGAGAGAGATTTCAGGAGATTGCATTGGAGGATGATTTTCGGGACTAGTTGACTAACTTTCTATAGTGTTTTTTTTTTTTTTTTTTTTTTGTTAATTGAACTATATAGGATGAAATCTGATAATATTGAATTTGATATAAACAAGTAGTTTTCCATTGGTAAATTTTGACTTGGTGAGAGAGATTTTAGCGAGATGTATGTCACGCCCAAGATTTTGGAATAGGTAATTTTTTTTTTTTTTTCTCCAAGGTTTAACTGTTAGATTTTGCGCAAAAATAAACGCAGCGGAAAAAGAAATCAAATAGGCAAATATGAAAAATTAAGATCTGATCTCAATTACGCAAAACAGGATCCCTCATGTATCCAAGATTAAAAGGAAGAGGAAGATCTAATCTTCACCTTTGCGCGGGGAGATCTACACCGCAATTTGATGATCGTGGAATTTGGTTCTCTTGAAGCCGCACACGCGTCCGGCCTCTACGGGTATCCACACGAGGTTGTCGACTTGACCGAAATTCTCACCGGGGTGCTAGCTCCCTTGCAGAGAACGTCTTTCTTTTAATGTGGATATTTAGAAAAGAGGAAGACGAGAAAAGATGACGGCTAGGGTTTTCTTTTTCTTTTCTTTCTCTTAAAAAAAACTCGTACGTATAAAGAGGATATAATCCTTTTTATAATTATTAAGATAAACATTAAAATAAATATTAAAATTAGATTTAAGTTTATCTTATCCCTAATCTGTTCAATCGATTAAATCCTAATTTAATTCGACTTGAACAATTCTAATTTGATCAAATCAAATTATTAATGCAACATTTGCACTTAAGTCCTCTCACAACTTACTAACTATTAGTAAACCCTCTCTTGCAACATTTGCACTTTAATATCCTTAATTTGTAACAATTACAAATTAGTCCAATTATCAATATATCAATATATTGATAATTAAGTCCTCAGGCGATTCAAAAATCGCGATCCAACTATCCGATCAGTCATAACCTCTTATGTGTGTGACCCCATAGGTTCTATTCTATCTGGTAGTGAGATATATTGTGATTACCATCAACTGAAACTCTTTTCAGTGGGTTAGAACTATTCAAACTCAGCCCAACAAGAATTATCGATCATCATCCAGATAATTCTCGTGAGTCCCACAATCCACCAGTGACGCCTAGCAGCATGTAGTGGCATTCCAGTAGAATGGAATACTGAACCTCTAGGTGCAGTTAACGTGTGATACAATCCTTCTATCCGGAGTCCCAACTAGACGAAGGTCATGGAATTGCTCGTCAAACCCTACCGTCTGTCATATGTCAAATTTATTCGACTCGAGTTTCTAATATCGGAAACCCTTTCCGTTATTTACTATGCCTTGGCCAAGGTCTTCTAAACTCGGTCTCATAAATCACATAGGACTAACTCCCTTCTCTACTAAGGGCGATAGATTCCATATAGGTGTACACCCTATTCCTACAACGAACCTACTGTAGCCAACATGCACCCACTACAAGGACCCAAATGGCTAGGGACCAAGTGTATGTACAGTCAAACTACAGTAACCCCATTGTGAATAGCCGAGACACCGCAGGTCAAAGGACCAGTCACACTACTGCAACATCGAGTAAGTCACTGACGAGTGAGTAGACATCCAAGTGACTTCTCGTGATGATCACGCTCGGTACCCTTGTTCTCCAACAACCACCTGCACATTCGCTCCAGTGTCCCCACACTGTTGACTCGAGACTCGTCTACCCTAAAAGGGAAGCGACTGTGCACCAATCTCACCGGATCAATCACTGTCCCCGTGATGATCCATCGATCGGGAGCATTTAGGAATTAATCACTAATGATACATGTCTCAAATTCTCAACTCTTGAGAATACGTATCATCATCTTATTAACTCCTTGGACAATTCATGGACACATACACAACACGAATGGAAATAAAAACCCAATAACATTCATAATGTAAAATGTCAAATACAAATTTATATCCTAGAAAGAATATATGTGTCGGCCAAGTTGGCTTCTAGGGCATACATCTAACAATCTCCCACTTGCACTAAAGCCAATTAGCCATATACCTAAGCCCCATCTTCTCAAGGTGGGCTTCAGTCTTCTGCTGGCTCAGCTGCTTAGTCAGTGGGTCTGCCACGTTATCCGTGGAGTCTACTCTCTGCACCTCGATAAATTTCTTCTCGAGATATTCGCGTATAATATGAAACCGTCGCTCTATATGCTTGGACCTTTGATGAGACCTTGGCTCCTTAGCTAGGGCTATGGCGCCATTGTTGTCGCAGTAAAGTGGAATGGCATCTGATGGCATCACACCTAGTTCCGTAACAAATTTCTTGAACCAAAAGGCTTCCTTTGCAGCCTCAGATGCGGCGATATACTCTGCTTCCATAGTAGAGTCAGCGATGATTGGTTGTTTGGAACTCTTCCAACACACCGAACCACCATTGCACAAGAACACGTATCCTGACGTAGACTTTCTATCGTCAACATCAGACATGAAGTCTGAATCAGTATATACTTGTACTTTCAGTTCTCCTCCTCCAAAGACCAAAAACATATCTTTAGTCCTTCTTAAGTACTTGAGTATGTTTTTCACAGCAGTCCAGTGCTCCTCACCTGGATTGGACTGATATCTGCTTGTGACACTCACAGCAAGTGCAATATCAGGTCGTGTACATAGCATGGCATACATGAGGCTCCCTATAGCTGAAGCATAAGGGATCTGGCTCATTCGTTGAATCTCTTCAGATGTATTGGGACACATTTTCTTGGAGAGATAAATTCCATGCCTAAGGGGTAGAAGTCCCCTCTTAGAGTTTTCCATGCTGAACTTCTTCAGCACCTGCTCTATGTACATTTTCTGTGAGAGGCCTAGCATCCTCTTAGGTCTATCTCTATAGACTTTAATCCCCAAAATATAGGATGCTTCCCCTAGGTCTTTCATAGAGAATTTCTTAGATAACCATATCTTAACCGAAGTCAGCATTGGAATATCATTTCCAATTAGGAGAATGTCGTCCACGTACAATACGAGGAATGTAATAGCACTCCCACTAACTTTCTTATAAACACATGGTTCCTCCTCATTCTTAACGAAATCAAACGATTTGATTACGTCATTAAAACGAGTATTCCAAGTCCGAGATGCTTGCTTAAGCCCATATATGGACCTTTGCAGCTTACATACTTTGTGACTTTCGTCACTAGAAGTGAAACCCAAAGGCTGCTCCATATAAATATCTTCCTCAAGAAATCCATTTAGGAAAGCAGTTTTCACATCCATCTGCCAGATCTCATAATCATGGTATGCTGCAATGGCAAGTAGTGTTCGAATGGACTTAAGCATGGCCACAGGCGAAAAGGTCTCTTGATAGTCAATGCCTTCGCGTTGACTATAGCCTTTCGCCACCAGCCTTGCTTTATAGGTCTCTACCTTTCCATCCGAACCTATCTTTCTTTTGTAAATCCACTTACACCCGATAGGTACTATACCTTTTGGTGGATCTACCAAGGTCCAGACTTGGTTGGAATACATTGAGTCAATTTCTGACTTCATGGCTTCCAACCACTTCTCGGAGTCGATGTCAGACATCGCCTCGTTGTAGGTTTTAGGATCATCTCCATGTTCCTTATCTCCTATGAGGAACATTTCCTCTACTTCCTCTGTAAGAATACCTAAGTATCTTTTAGTAGGAAGGGAGATCCTACTCGATCTTCGAGGTGGATTAGGTACTACATGTACTGGCTCAGCATGAATAGGTTCCGTAGGTTTTGGGACTCGTTGCTCTTCAGAGACTCTCTCTTCGAGCTCAATTTTTCTCCCACTTACTACTTCTTGAATAAACTGTTTTTCCAAGAAAGTAGCGTGTCGACTCACAACTATATTGTGATCCTTTGGGATGTAAAAATAGTAACCTAAAGATTCTTTAGGATACCCTATAAAATGAGCCCTTTCTGACCTAGCCTCTAACTTGTCCGCCTGTAGTCGCTTGACATGGGCCGAACATCCCCAAATCTTAATATGACTAAGACTTGGTTTCTTACCATGCCACATCTCATAAGGCGTGGTAAGAACGGATTTAGAGGGAATCCTATTCAGTAGGTAGGCTGCGGTAAGCAAAGTATGTCCCCAAAGAAACAAAGGAAGATCAGTGAAACTCATCATGGATCGAACCATATCTAATAAAGTTCGATTTCTCCGTTCTGACACTCCGTTGAGTTGAGGTGTTCCAGGAGGAGTCCATTGTGAGACTATGCCGTTTTCTTTGAGATAGTTTAGGAACTCCCCACTAAGGTATTCTCCCCCTCGATCTGATCGAAGAGCCTTGATGGGTTTTCCAGTTTGCTTCTCTACTTCACATCTGAATTCTTTGAACTTTTCAAAAGCTTCAGATTTGTGTCTCATAAGATAGACATATCCATACCGTGAATAATCATCGGTAAAAGTTATGAAGTAGAGATAACCACCCCTGGCTTGCACATCAAATGGGCCACACACATCAGTGTGTACCAAGGCAAGTATCTCAGTGGCCCTTTCCCCTTGTCCTACAAAAGGTAATTTGGTCATTTTTCCATGAAGACAGGATTCACAGACTGGATAAGACTCAGAAGTCAATGGGCCCAGAAGCCCATCTTTCTCCAATCTGTTAATCCTTTCCTCTCCAATATGACCAAGCCTTAGGTGCCACATATACTTTAGGTTTATCTCTTCTCTAGGTCTCTTAGACCCAACGGCACTCACTTCCTGCTCGGAAATATTTACAGATACATCCATATGTAAATGGTAAAGACTGTCTATCATAAAACCACGACCAACAATTTTATTTCTAAAATAAATTGTGCAGTAGTCTTTATCAAAATTAAAAATATAATCGTCCTGTGCTAAAGAAGAAACAGAAATCAAATTCCTGCTAGCAGCAGGCACATAATAACAGTCTTTAAGTAATAAAATATGTCCTAACGGTAATCGCAGAGGATAGGTGCCAGTAGCCACAGCAGCAACTCTTGCTCCGTTGCCAACCCGTAGGGTAACTTCACCTTCTCTCAGCCCTCTAATTTCTCTTAGACCCTGCATTGAAGTACACAAATGAGAACTTGAACCAGAGTCTATAACCCAACTGGAAGTAGAGGTAACCGTAAGGTTAGTTTCTATTACGAGCAGGTCTAACATACCTTCCGAAGGTGTGTCTTTCTTTTTGTTCTTTAGGCTCTCCAGATAGACGGGACAATTCCTCTTCCAGTGGCCATCAACATTGCATTGGAAACATTTTCCTTTGTCAGCGGCCTTCTTCTTAGGAGCTTCCCTTTTGGGCTTGTTTTCAGTCTTTTGTTTCTTCGCGGGTTTCTTCTTCCAATTAGACTTTCTTTTGGAAGAGGAAGCCCGCTCCACAGCTAAAACCGAGCCCCTTGAACTCTTCAAGGTTCCCTCAGTCGTTACCAACATGTTCAATAACTCAGCATTGGTGCAGTCCATTTTATTCATATGGTAGTTTACAATAAATTGTCCATATGAATCTGGAAGAGATTGCAGAATCATATCAACTTGCAATTCCTTATCCATTTTCATGCCGAGCTTCTCAAGCTCCTCGAGGTCTTTGATCATTGTCAAACAATGATCATGAACAGACTGCCCTTCATGCATCTTGGCTTTGAAGAGTCTTTTGGACACTTCAAAACGTGCTGATCGGCTTTGCTCACCATACAACTCCTTGAGGTGAGTTAGCATTTCATTAGCAGTCTTCATATCCTCATGCTGGCGTTGAAGTTCATTTGACATCGACGCTAGGACGTAGCACCTTACTTTATTATCGTCATCCATCCATTTTTCTTGATGGTTTGGTGACATGGGAGGGTTCTGGTCGAGAACATAACTAAGCTTTTCGGAACTCAAAACTATTTTTAAGTTCCTAAGCCAATCTTTATAATTTGTTCCGGTTAAGCGGTTAGTTTCGAGAATGCGAGAAAGAGGATTGGAAGCGGACATTTTGTTCTGCAGAGAGTAAAGATTCAAATTAGATATTTGTATTTGTTTCAAAATTTTGTTTTAGGGATATTTTTAAAAACAAACGTTAACCTCCCACTATTTCCTCGAGTCTCTTACACTCCTCAGGTAGAGAAACGGAAACCCAACGCGATAAGGGTTTCAAGTGGGTACTACGGTCCCACCAGTTTACCGCACCACCTCACCTGACAGATATTGGTGACACGAAAACCAATGAGTGGACAACTCTTGTCCAATGCTTCTTAAGCAAATTGCAGCGATATTCGATCTCTAAGTCCTGTAGGCCTCACCTGACAGATATTGGCCTCATTCTTTAGTTAAGTCAGACCCACCGTTCAAACGCGTAAGCAAAGCCGTCATTGGGTCCCTCACCTGACAGATATTGGGCCCAACCCCATCTTTACTTCGCAGCATCTTATGCTAATAGAGTGGTTGCGCCTTTCCAATGCAACTGACCACTGTAACCAGCCGTGCCAATCAACACCAGAAAAGACGCCCGCACTTCTACAACGGTGGAAGACCGCTCGACTTAATATTTATGAGGAGATTTGTATTTAGGTCTCATATTTAATTTTATTTATTTACATCTCATGCAAATAAAGATAAACTGCACATAAAAATATAATGCAACCGGTGATGATCATGGATCTAAAAAGAAGATTCGTGCTCGAGCCACTGAGCTGGAATCGGGGTCTAGGGGTCATAAATACAAGCACACGCACGTCATTGGTTTGATCGTCTTCAACTTCTTGATCCAATCCGGAGCTACAACTTGATTCGATCACCATCAACCCCTTGATTCGACCGCCATCAAGTGCTCGTCTCGATCTGGGCTTGTTGTGTGCTAACGGCTTCCCACCAATCAACCAATGACGTACAACCATACATAATACAACCCAATTAAAGAATAAAATAACTTTTATCTCTAATCTATTGAGACACGCAGGTCTCTAAATAAAATTGGCTCGTGCTCGCAGGCACCCAAACAGCCCTAACACAGAGTCCTTAATTTAAACAAATTTAAAATTACAGGATTCTGCATACATATCATACATCACATGTCCATACAAAATAAATCGGTTGCTATCCTTGATCATCACCCATATGTATCTCATACATCACAATCATAATAATTAATTTTGGATATTTTAATTAACCGTTTACCAATTATCCAGAAAAATAGGTGATCAAATCACCATAACGATACCATCTCATCAATCGTTTGATTTAACTAAACAGTTAATTCATACAATTTTGATCAATATTTTAATCCGCAAAAATATCTATTGATCTCATCAATAATTCACATCTTATGTGAAAACAAAAACTACATAAAATTTGATCTCATCAATTTTATGATAAAATAAATTGATCTAATCAATATAATAAAATTTTAAACTAAATTTTGATCTTATCAAAATTATATAAATATTAAAAACAAAATTTGATCTCATCAAATTTTACAAAAATAAAATTTTATTTTATTTATTTTATTTTATTTTAATTCTGCGGATCAAAATAATTTCGAATTGATTTAATAATTCTCTGAATATGGTAAAACGATTTAACAATCATTCAATCAAAAAGAATGATTTAAAATATCCAAAACTATAATTTTAATCTTAAATAACATGAGGATGGCTCCAATACCACTGTTAGATTTTGCGCAAAAATAAACGCAGCGGAAAAAGAAATCAAATAGGCAAATATGAAAAATTGAGATCTGATCTCAATTACGCAAAACAGGATCCCTCATGTATCCAAGATTAAAAGGAAGAGGAAGATCTAATCTTCACCTTTGCGCGGGGAGATCTACACCGCAATTTGATGATCGTGGAATTTGGTTCTCTTGAAGCCGCACACGCGTCCGGCCTCTACGGGTATCCACACGAGGTTGTCGACTTGACCGAAATTCTCACCGGGGTGCTAGCTCCCTTGCAGAGAACGTCTTTCTTTTAATGTGGATATTTAGAAAAGAGGAAGACGAGAAAAGATGACGGCTAGGGTTTTCTTTTTCTTTTCTTTCTCTTAAAAAAAACTCGTACGTATAAAGAGGATATAATCCTTTTTATAATTATTAAGATAAACATTAAGATAAACATTAAAATTAGATTTAAGTTTATCTTATCCCTAATCTGTTCAATCGATTAAATTCTAATTTAATTCGACTTGAACAATCCTAATTTGATCAAATCAAATCATTAATGCAACATTTGCACTTAAGTCCTCTCACAACTTACTAACTATTAGTAAGCCCTCTCTTGCAACATTTGCACTTTAATATCCTTAATTTGTAACAATTACAAATTAGTCCAATTATCAATATATTGATAATTAAGTCCTCAGGCGATTCAAAAATCGCGATCCAACTATCCGATCAGTCATAACCTCTTATGTGTGTGACCCCATAGGTTCTATTCTATCTGGTAGTGAGATATATTGTGATTACCATCAACTGAAACTCTTTTCAGTGGGTTAGAACTATTCAAACTCAGCCCAACAAGAATTATCGATCATCATCCAGATAATTCTCGTGAGTCCCACAATCCACCAGTGACGCCTAGCAGCATGTAGTGGCATTCCAGTAGAATGGAATACTGAACCTCTAGGTGCAGTTAACGTGTGATACAATCCTTCTATCCGGAGTCCCAACTAGACGAAGGTCATGGAATCGCTCGTCAAACCCTACCGTCTGTCATATGTCAAATTTATTCGACTCGAGTTTCTAATATCGGAAACCCTTTCCGTTATTTACTACGCCTTGGCCAAGGTCTTCTAAACTCGGTCTCATAAATCACATAGGACTAACTCCCTTCTCTACCAAGGGCGATAGATTCCATATAGGTGTACACCCTATTCCTACAACGAACCTACTGTAGCCAACATGCACCCACTACAAGGACCCAAATGGCTAGGGACCAAGTGTATGTGTCACGCCCTGGGTGTAAACCAGAACCCGGGTCCGTCTACAGATCCGCCGTGCACACGGAATTTACCGCGTACACGAAGCGCTGGTAACCTGCTCAGATATAAGATGTACAATAAAAAAGCATAATACAGAGCTGAAATAGAAGAACCACATAGTAACTGAAATCCAAGTAAAACTGTATCAATACAATAATCTCCCAGCTTACCAAAATGATACATCCAGCTGGCTATAGCCAGACCTAAAATAAAAGGAAAGCACAATAGTCTGGGTACAATATCTGTCTAATACAATCCCTCAGCTCACAGGAGATCTATCTGTTCAGCGATCCCCTTACCTCGATCAGCTGCCGACGGCCTAGCAGCTCCCGCAGACGACTCTGCAATATAAAGGAGAAGAAACAGAGAACAATAATGGGGGTGAGAACTACTAGATAAACCAGTAGCCTCCCCTAGTGGGTAAAACCTCAAACACTGACGCACCCACTAGGACTACTAGAGGCAAAAGGGAAGGACAGTGGTATGCTATAGAGACTACTGAAAAGGAGAAACTATCACTACTATGCCTCTACTGTCATGCCAAAAGGAATGACTATATGTATGCCTCAGTATCTATCCTGCCTGCCTGAATAGACCCAATCTAGTCACCAGTGAAAACTGGTACTGCCTGCTCTGCCGTGCCGGTCGTATCGGGTATGCCAGCCCACACATAACACCGATGCGAAAAGGAGTCTCACGGACTCATGAATAGTCTGCCGCGCGCACTCCGGAGTCGCACTCGAGGGGAGCGACCCACACGAGTAAAATGCCTCTGTAATAAGTATCCCTGTAACCAGTATCTCTGTATAGCAGGACTAGATCATGACTATGAGCAAAGTGGGAAAATCCGTCCACTAATGAAATCTATACCCAATCTGATGTAAAGATAATTATCCGGTCAACCGCCTACTGTCCGCGGTTACCGTAATAACCCATAAGACCAAAACTGATAAATAGTCAACCTCTGGCCAACCGCCTGATGTCTGCGGTTACCATAATGCCCCACAACCCATAATAGAGTCTAACCTGTCCCAGACTCAAAGCCTCAGCTACACTATCCCAAACCCTGCTCAAACCGAGCAACATGAATCCAGATGCGAAGGAGAATAGTAAAACATGGTTTCTCCTAAGTCAAGTCCCAAAAATAGTGTAGCAATAAATAGTGGCCTATCTAGATGTCCAAACAAGCATGCAAAGGGTTACTGTTGAAAACTGAAAGAAAATATCGGATATTTATTTAGAAAAGATGATTTTATGATAAGTCTGTTGCATGCGATGATAGGTTCCAGCATATGTCCAGCAATAACGTCCCAGTTTATCATAAAAGATCTGCCATATTATTTGTGGGGTTTTATTTATGAATTTCATGATTAAAAACACCGATTATCAGTTTAAAATCGAGAGTCTCTAATACTCCTAGTGAGATAGTCAGAAGTGAGGTAAGCAACAACCACCCACCTCGAAAAGCGTGATCCACACCCAAAAAGGTCTCCTTGCTGTCCGCAGTCTCCTAACAGCGTAATCTGTTGAAAACAGTGTACTACAGTACAAACAATGCACTCGGTGTAAATACAACTCAAAAATACAGCCTTTGTTGTTTTTCCAAACAGCACGAAGAAGAAGGGATTTTTCACCTCTGTACAGTGCTCCAGGAATTTCAGAAAAATTACGGTTGCGTTCCTTGCGACGAGTAGATCAAAATTGACTACTTAAACGTCTCGATCCGATGTTCCTAGGCCAAGATATAAATCGGAGAAGTCAGGGCTGTCCAGAAAATATCACAGCAAAAAGGGGGGTCAAAGGTGCCTCGGGAACCGTGCCAAAAGTGCGAAACGGAGCAAAGTGATCAACACGAAAAACGAAGCCTTACCTCTTACGGTCGCGCTGTCGAAGAAATCGTTCAAAAATTCCTCCTGGTTAGCACACAGCGAACTTCCGACTGAACTGTGACGGAAAATGGGCCGAAATTGGGAATCGTCGCAGTGCGCCGTGTCGCAGATAACTCGCTGTCGGAAAATCCCAAGATTCTGAAATTTCTAGGGTAGATAGAGGATAGAGAGAGGAACAACTTTCATATAGGGCAAAATCTCATTTTCTCTCTCTAGAAATCGTAATTTGCAAAGAGAGAGGGAGGGGTTTATATAATGGGCCAAAATCCCTATTCGGGCTCCACAAAAAATCCGGGCCAGAACACGGGACAGCAAATCCAGCCAACCGGATTGCGCCACGCCTCACAAAACAGGAAACATCCATAAGAGCCAATGAAAATGCGCCACGTGTCCCCGCCGCCCACGTGTTTCACGCGCCCGGTGCACGTGGTCGGCCGTGCGCCCGCCAATGAACAGTGGCCACGTGTCCCACGTGGTCCACGGGGCGCACGAGCCCGGTCTACGCGCCGGGTCTTCCGGATCCTGTCGGCCAATGAGGGGATGCCACGTGTCGCACGCCCGCCGCCTCCTTTGACGACGCCGGGCCAATCAGGTGATGACACGTGGCATTTGGGTTCTTCAGTGCTCCCGGTGCACGACTGTTCTGTGGACCGCGCACCGGCGCTGCTGCCCGCGCCTGCCCGCGCCCGCCTGCGCCTGCCCGCGCCTGCCCGCGGCCCTTCTCCGCCCTTGCGCCGCCCTGCGCCGCCGCGCGCCGCTGCCCGCCGCCGCCCGCCGGCCGCCGCCGGCGCCGGAACAGTGTCGCCGGAATTACTGTTCCGGTGAACAGTAAAATTTGCCGAAAAAATAAGTTATATATACCATTTTGATCGTTTTCGCGCGCTGAGTCCGAATTCGCCATCCGTTTCTGCAAATTCTCATCCGAAATTTTGGCGAAAGCTCCCGAAAGGCCCACTTGATCCGTTTTTCGCGCCGGATCCATTTCTGAAGTCCGTTTTCGACGCTGCAAGCTCCATTACACTCAGTGGCTTCTTCTAATCACCGTTAATGCCTCAAAAACCTTCCATAAAAAAATCCGGATCATCACAGTATGTACAGTCAAACTACAGTAACCCCATTGTGAATAGCCGAGACACCGCAGGTCAAAGGACCAGTCACACTACTGCAACATCGAGTAAGTCACTGACGAGTGAGTAGACATCCAAGTGACTTCTCGTGATGATCACGCTCGGTACCCTTGTTCTCCAACAACCACCTGCACATTCGCTTCAGTGTCCCCACACTGTTGACTCGAGACTCGTCTACCCTAAAAGGGAAGCGACTGTGCACCAATCTCACCGGATCAATCACTGTCCCCGTGATGATCCATCGATCGGGAGCATTTAGGAATTAATCACTAATGATACATGTCTCAAATTCTCAACTCTTGAGAATACGTATCATCATCTTATTAACTCCTTGGACAATTCATGGACACATACACAACACGAATAGAAATAAAAACCCAATAACATTCATAATGTAAAATGTCAAATACAAATTTATATCCTAGAAAGAATATATGTGTCGGCCAAGTTGGCTTCTAGGGCATACATCTAACATTAACTTTATCTCAGAACACAACAGATCGCCACGTGGATAGGTGACCCTCTGTCCACGCGACAGAGTCTTTCGTATACACGCAAGACTAAGCGGCTAAAGTCTATCTACAAACACACTGATTCTAAAAACTCCACAATAACCAACTAGTAATAAAATTATTACAATAGTTACTCAGTTACTTATTTAGACAGCAAATAGAAATGAGTCTAAAGAAGGAAATAGAAAACGGATCAGCAACTATCATAGGGACAGCTCTGTGATGACTCGGATTTCTGTAGAGCTTTTGCAGTGTGATCAGTGACTTCTTGAGGCTTATTCGGTAAGATGGAGGTGTTTGTGCGCAAATCGGACCTCAGGATTGGGATTACTTATCTGGATGCCTTCGACAAATTTTACAAGTGGAATTGAGCAAAACGAACATCGAATTTGGACTCAGCGCGCGAAAATGATGAAAATAGACTATTTACTTGTATTTTTCGAAGCCTAGATGCCAAAATACGGATTTCGAGGTAAGATGTTACTGTTTCGGCTGCCTACGGCGGCGCGGGCGGCTGGTCCACGGGACCTGGCGTGCACCAGGACCAGCGGGCGTTCGGTGGGACACGTGGCGCGCGTTGCACGATGGACCCGCTAGGCCATGTGTCGCTCGCTCATTGACGGGCGCAGCGACCCGGGTGGCCCGGCGCGGACCGCGGCGCGTGCACCCCGCCGTGGACCGCGTCGCCACGCGGCACACCGCGATTGGCGGGCGCGCGTGCACCGGGCGCGTTGAGGGTAATTCGGGCGAGCACAGTAACGGGCCCGGCCGGATTCGGGCGTCCGATTCTTGCACCCGAATCCGGATCCCTCCCTTTAGTGGACTTGGGCTATAAATAGCCCATTTGGGCTTCGGTTTTGGGCATTTATTCCAGATTTTCTCAGCCCATTTTCGACAGGAGAGTTCGATCTCGAGTTTTCTTTGATTTTTGGGATTCCGAAAATTTTTGAAAGTCGTGCCATCTGTGTTCTTCTCGACATCAGGTTTAGAATTCTAATTCGCGATCAAAACGCTTATATTTTTAGTTACCAGGTTTAGAATTCTAAGTCGCGATCAAAACGCTTATATTTATTTTTAATCACAACAGCTTTATCACTATTTTTTTAGTACACCATGATGATTTATTTTTATATTATTATCTAATTAGCTTAACATACTTAGCTTACCATACTGAAAGATATGAAAAATATCATATTTTTAACAAAAAAATAAATATTTTGCATATTAATTTGATAAGTTACAAATTATATGTAGTAATCCAGAATTTTAAAAACCCCTATTTGTTTTTAAAGGTGTTAAATTATTAATTTTGGTAAAAGTGGAGAGATAGTGGGCCAATAGTGGGCCCAGAAATATCGACTTTTGATCGGGGGCTGATCTGGAAAATCCGAGATCACCATTGTGATCGTCTCATCGAAACATAGAAGTTTCATATTCATATGTTTTCGATCCGACGGTCGGATCTTCCAGAAATCAGAAATCAAAAAGTGGGCCCCGCGACTTAAGTGAATAGTAACCTTCGAAATTTTAATCCCTCGCTTTCACTAATGGTCGAACCACTATCTAGAATTTTAACATAGGGGTATTAGTAATGAGTCCTAGCTAATTTTGACGTTCTGAACGCGATGACACTGACGGATTTCGCGTTTGGCGACCCGGGTGCATCGAAGTGCGTGCCACGCGCTATGTTGAGTCGAACTTTATGGAACGACTTTTAATCCGAGCGTCGAACGAGCCAAACAAATACGCTACCTGACAGGTCTCGACGAGCCGGACGTCGTGGCGAAGTCTGTTTCGCATTTTGATGAACGGATTGCCTCGAAATACGTGAAAAGTGCCGAAAATTGGACTAAATTGTGTAAGAACCTAATATTTTATGTGCTTAAATGTTAGGGCTTCTTACCATAAGGGGTTTGGTGCATTTTGCACCCACTGATAAAGCCTCGGAACAGTAGGGTTAGGTGTGAACCCGGTTGAGGAAGAAAATGCAAAGAATCTTGCATTTATTTTATGGTGTCTCTTGTGCTACCTGTGGGAAGTTACACGAGGAAGACTCTTGGGATTTATAACTCCCAAGAGTTAATCCTCATAATCTCAGGTGCAGGGGTGGCCGAGGGACACAACTCCATTAGAGTGAACCCGAGAGAGAGAGAGAGAGAGAAATTGAAGGTTGAACCAAAGTTTCTCCTGAGTTGATCTGGAATACTCTGAAGATTCCCTGGTGCCTGTGGAGTGTTCCTGGAGCTTGCCGAGGTTGCGCGTGGAGGAGGGACCAAGAACCGGCTTCTTCCTCTCTTCCACAACTCCGGCTAAGGTAAGGACTCCAAACCAATGGTTGTTTGCACCCTAGACCCATAGCAGAAGCCTAGTTAGGCTCTTAGGATGCTCTCTGCAAGGCCCCGAGCCCCCATGCAAAGTGGTTGGCCGGCGGTCACAAAGATCGCCGGAAACCTAGTTTTTGCTCCGCCTTGAGAGAACTCGGCAACCATTTGACAAAAATGGCTCAAAGTTGGTGTGCGTGGACTGTAGGACCTGTAGACCATTTCTGCAAAATTTGGAAGAAATTGGTTTAGTAATTTGAAAGGAAATTGATGCCCTAATTTCCGGCTTTTCATGCATACGGCCGAGCTACCTGCTCCGGCGCCGGCAAGCCACCCCAGCGCCGGCCATTAACCCAGATAGCTTGCGGGGACCCAGGGGACTTCAACCGTGCTTGTGCATGGCCCCCATGCAGCTTGAAACTCAAGTTGCCATGGATGAACCCGAGTTGCGACCAAAACGGGGTCGCCGGAGCTCCGGCCATCTCCGGCCGGGGTTGGGTGGATGGGAAGCTCCCTGTGGTCCCATGGATCACTTCCATGCAAGTTAGGGAGCCTTAAATGGTCCCTTTTAAAATCCACCATTAGAGCCCATTGAGCTCGGAATGGGGCTTGCCGCCGCCGCACCGCCGCCGCACCGCGAGGCCAGCCCCATGCATGGAAAGCATCAGTGATGGTTATGGCACCTGTAGGTGCATCTGGTTGGAGCCCAGAGCTTCTGGTTGAAGCATCACGATTTTCAAGGTTGGGGCCATTGTCTTCTTCCTCGAGCCCGACTTGTTGCGGGTGATTGGGTTGCTCCAGGTGGGGGGGGTATTGCTCCAGAATCTCTATAGAGCAATCTGACCCAAGTTGGAAAGCCCCAGGTCCCTTGGCTGCAGAGAACAAAGTTGGAATTTTGGATACATAGTTGTATGTAAATGATGCATGCTTGATGCTTGATGAAATGCCACAGTGAATTTCTAAATGGAATTTGATAAAACTATAAATATCAAACTTGCTTCCAATGATCCCCTGAGCTCTGTGCTCACTTCAGATCAAACAGATTCTATGTGGATTAACATTTGGAGCATTGTGAACCTTTACGTGGACATGGCATGGGTTCTGCTTGAACCAGCACCCCTGGACTGCAACCAGGGTGAGCCCTGTGATCCTTGCACTGTTTAGAGACAGTTTGATATACACATTTTAATTGTTTGAAGTTTAGATTAAAAGTTATGGTAAAATCAACCTTTTAGTGAAATGTTTAAATAAAACATGGTTCCGGGCTGTTTGCGAAGCCGCGATAGTGTGCCCTAGGCTAATTTGGGGTCACTGAACGCGATGCTCGCGTTAGATTTGGTGTTTGAAGTCCCGGAGAAACAAAAATTCATTTGGGCTATGTTAGAGAGGGTTTTTATGGCCCGAAGTTTTCCTCGGGCTCCGTGCTGCTACAAATTGGTGAGCACGATGTTCAGCATGATAAATATCACCTGCTGGAAGTGACGGTTCGTCAAAATTATTTTCCAGTTGAAAGAACGAGCGAAAACAGTGCTCAAATGGCACTAAAATGTAGTTTCTGGAAACTTTAAGGGTTTAAATGCAAAATAGACCATGGGTATTGGTTAGTAAAATGTTTAAATGATTCCTAAGCTTTTCGTTGGGAATCCATCGGCTCTCGTTGAGCGGGAATCGGATAACAGTCCGAGAATCGGCAAAATCGTCGATTTAACGGTGTCCGGGTGACAATTAAAATAACTAAGAGGGTTTAAAATTGATCTGGGTTTAGGTTAGAGTTAGCGGGACTGAATTGATCCCTGATTGGTGATTTTTGATCCAGGTTGATCCAGTTTGCACCTGGAGTTGAGCTTTACAGATTAATTGCCTGCACATTGACAGGTGGGTTATCTTCGGTCCGGGTTTTATCAGTTCGGCCCTCTGGGGTGCGATACTGGTTGGACCCCTGTTTTTGGTAACTAAACTTGATTTCTTTGAGCCTGCCTTTCTTTGATTATATTATATCTGCTATCTGCCTGATCTATGCCTGTTCTAGTTTGCCTTACATGATTGTTCATAGCACCTCTAGCATTTATATCTTTACTTGGACATTTCCATGGTTGATTAGTGAGCCTGGTTGTTCTGCTGATCAAATGATACTGCTGAGCACATAGATTTGTTTAACTGATGTTTTTACCGAGCTTCGTAGGGTCGCCAGAGTCTGTTCTTGTTTGATAGGACAAAGGCACTGCTCTGCGAGGTTTGGACCTAAAACCCAAGTTTCGTAGTGTCGCCTAAGTCTGTTCTTGTTTGATAGGACGAGGGCGATGCTCTTCGAAGTTTGGACTTTTCAAAACAGTTTTTCTTAAAAAATATGTGTTTAAGTCTTGTATCATTTGGTTGGTTGGTGTTGTTGAGTTGTGTTTATCTATGAGTTTCTGTTGAGAGAGATTTGCCTTGATCTTGCATATGAGCTGAGATTTACTGTTTTGTTGCTGAGTGATCCTGCATGAGAGTTGAGATTCAGTTGATCTTGTCATTGCATCCCAGTGGGGATTTCCCGGCTTGTTGCCGACTACCCGGTCAGTGGACCGTGAGCTTGAGCATTTGCATATGATTCGCCCGCACCGTTGTACTTCACGAACATCAGCGGATTTGCTACCCGTAGCGATGTTCTTTACCGGTAAAGTGGTTAGCTGTTGCGACCCGTGACCCTAGTCTGGGGAATGTCAACCAGGTGGTGCCAAATGGGCAGCCTTGCCTGAGGTCTTGTGGGACCAATATGGTAGCTTGTGATTGGGTCTTTGTGTTTTTCATCTATTTGATGCATGTGTTGTTAAGTTGCTTTATCATGCTTCTTTGATGCCTTTGTTACATTGCTGATTGTCCTAATTCCTTGATGCCTTGACTATAGTTCTTAGTTATGTTACCCTGCTCTAACTTTAACCTGCTTTTATCCTGCTTGTGAGTTATGCTTCCTTTATAGTTCCAGTTATATATCTGCTTTACCCTAACCCCTGATTTATTACTATCCTCTAGCATTGTATACCAGTAGGTACGATCTGCTATTTCTCGGCTCGTCGTGCCCACTGGGATACACTCCGGTGTGTCTCACACCCTCGGGTGACTGTTTTTCAGGTCATCATGGGTGTGATGAGATGTCGGGACGAGTTGGTGAGATCACGAGATAGAGCTTGACCCTGGACAGCCGATAGATCAAGTATTAGTTAATTGTTGTAACATGTATAATGCAATGTAATTGAGATGTTATTGATATTGTTATTTAATCTTACTTAGTAAATGTACGTAGTTAGTACTCTGATTGTATGCCAAGTGAGCCGTGCATATATAGAAAAGGCTCAATCCCCTGTGGGATTGGGACTCTTCTATATATGTGGCGGTCTGTTGCGCCCTGGCTGGTTTCAACTCTGATTTTAAAAAAAAAAATTTAGACGCTGGTTTTAAACTCGGGGCGTGACATTATATTAGATATAAAGCATATGCTTCGAATCTAACTTTCTTATTAATTAAATAAATATGCTTTTTTGCTGATATATATATAATATATATATATATATATATATATATATATATATATATATATTATATATATATATATATATATATGGGCAATTTTTTTATATACCCTTAAAAATTTTTCTGTTTTCAAATTTACCCCTCTTAGAAGGTTAATAATAAAACTACATTTCTTACGTTCCAACTTCTTTCCAAAATACCCCTGAATTTAAACTCTGTTAGTGTACCTGTGTGTAATTACTATTTTGCCCTTTCAAATATACCATAAACCCTAAGGCCCCGTTTGTTATTGGAACGGAACCGGGAATAGCGGGGTTATCCCCCTTATTCTCCCAAACGCATCTGGAACCGTCTGGTATTGCTTATCCCAGAACAAGGAGAATAGCTGGTATAACAAATCCCATCCTATTATTTTACTATAAAATTTTTTACCATATTACCCTTCTTATCTACTTTATCTCATCCCAACATATTATTTTAATAAAAACTCTCTCCTCACTCTCTCTCACTCTCTCTCCTCTTCCCTCCTTTCTCTCTTCCCAATACACTCTCATCATCAAACAAATCCCTCTCTCTCCTCTCTCTCTTTTCCTTCATCCCACTCCTTTCTCTTTTCCCAATACACTCTCATCATCACAAATTAATATTATAAAATTTTAAATTTATTATTTAAAAAATAAATATTATAAATTTATTATTTAAAATAAATAGTATAAATTTTAAATGTTAAAATTAAAATGTTGAAATTTTATATTTTAAATTTAAATTTTAATTTGAAAAAAATAAATATTAAATTAAATATTATTTTTAATAATATAATTTAATTATGATTATAAATTTTATTGTCTATTTTTTTAAACTATTAATCCATTAATTAAAACGAAATAATTAGATTTTAACAACTTTTATCACAATTTTTTAAACCATTAATCCATTAATTTTAATTTGAAAAAGTTAACATTAAATTAAATGTAAAATTTTTAAATAATACTTTTAATTATGATATAATTTATTTTTATTTTTTTAAAAACCATAATTAATTAATTAAATGAGAAAAAACGAGTTTAGCAAATTTTAATGACATAATAAAGCTCGTGGGTACAAATTTACAAATATTTATCAATATATCACGATTTTGTGAATTTTAAAAAAATTAAAGTTAAAAATTAATTTTTTAAAATTAAAATTATATAATTGTAAATATTAAAATTAAAATGTTGAAATTTTATATTTTAAATTTCAATTTTAAGTTGATAAAATTAAATATTAAATTAAATATATTATTTTTAAATAATATATTTTAATTATGATTTTAATTTTACTTTTATTTTTTAAACTATTAATCCATTATTAAAACGAACTAATCATTTTTTACCAACTTTTATCACATAATAACTCTTGGGGGCAAAAAGGTAATTTACCCATCTTATACCTCTTTATCCCTCCTATTTCTCATTATTAAACCAAACACAAATTCTCTTATCCCTGGAACCATCCCAAACGAGTTTAAGCTCTAGTTCCGTACTTTATCCTTATCCCCGGTATAGCCAATTCCAGCCTATTCCGATTCCAAACGCAGCCTAAACCCCTAAACCCTAAAACAACCTCTAAACCGTAAACCCTAAAACCCTAAACCCTAAACCCTAAAACCCTAAAAAATCCTAAACTCTAAAAACCCTAAAACCCTAAACCCTAGAACCTTAAAAAACCCTGAACCCTAAACCCTAAATCCTAAAACTCTAAAAAATTCTAAACCCTAAAACCCTAAACCCTAAACTCGGACAAAATAGGTATATCTGATAGTTTTCAACTCCGATTATTATTTAACTCTAATTTAACCCTAGTTAACTTAACAAAGGGAAACGGTAGGGGTATTTTTAATAACGGTGGAACGTATGAAGGGTATATTGCAAAGAAAAAAATAAGAGGGGTAAATTAGATATTTCTTCAGATTTCAGGATTACACAGACAATTATATATATATATATATATATATATATATATATAGTATATATATATATATATATTTATATATATATATATATATACAGAGTTAGGTTTCTTTACTATTGATAGTATTATAGTTTTTATACTATTATTATATTTATATTTTTAATTTTAGGATGTTCAAAATAACAATTTACACTATTACATATGAATTAGGATATATAATATTTTTAGAAAAAAAATATATAATTTTTCGATGTAATTAACGCAGGGGAGCGGAGCGTAAGGGCGCGTCGCGTACCGCACGCGCGTGTAGCCGCGTAGCGCGTAGCCGCGTAACGCCCGCGCGAAACGGGCGCTACGCGCGAATGTTGGCCGTTAAAAATAAAAATAAATAAAATAAAAAATAAAATAAAAAATAAAATAAAATAAAGAATAAAAAAAATATAGATTTTAAATTTAATCAACAACACATTATCATCATAACTGTACATTTTTTTACTCAATGGCCAAAAACTTACATATATAGATCATACCAATGACTAGATACCTTTAAAAATATAAAAAACTAAATTTATATATATTATATATATATATATATTATATATATATAATTTAGATAGAGAGAGAGAAGAGAGAGAGAGAGAGAGAGAGAGAGAGCTCGGCTAGAAAACTATCGATAGTAAAAAGCCATTGGTGCTATTAAGTTTTTAGCCGTTGGATGAAAAAATATGCGGTTGGGATTATAGTGCCCCTAAGATTTTTACTATTCAACCAACCCACCTAGTAAACCCTAGGGGCCCACTATAATCCCAACCGCATATTTTTTCATCCAACGGCTAAAAACTTAATAGCACCAATGACTTTTTACTATCGATAGTATTCTACCCTAATTATATATATATATATATATATATATATATATATATATATATATATATATATATATATATATATACTATCTATAGTACCAATGATCCCATACTATAGTCGCGTTTTTAATTTTAGGATTTCAAACCAACGATTTACAGCATTAAATATGTTTTATGGTATATAAAGTTTTTGAAAATAAAATTTTTTTTTTTTTATATCGTTTATTTAGTAAGTAAATCTTGTTAAAATAAACGGTAAAAATTAAATAAATTTTAAAATTTAAGAACAAGTCTTTTAAATTTAAGATAAAGAATGCTAATTTTGATTTAAATAGTTTAGATTATTTTCTATCAAAAAGTAAATAAATTTATATTCTTCTACATCGTTAAACTACAAACTCGTAATAATAGCCATTTAAAATTAAAAATTTTTAAAAGTTTTACATAAAGTATACTATGTTGAATATATTGAATATATATATATATATATTATATATATATATATATATATATATATATATATATATATATATATATAATTTTAAATATCATAGATCAGTAATTAAAAAACTTTAAATATCATATCAAAAAAAAAAAAGAAAAAGAAAAAAAAGATTGTGAAGTAAAATTTTGCATAATTCAAAAATTGGGAGGATAGGGAAAATATTTTTACACATTTTTTTGTCGTAAATAATATTCAAAGGATATATTTATGAAGAAAATATCATAATTTTATTTATTATTAATAAAAAATATGATGATCAATACTATACATAAAAATAAATTTTATAACACTTTATAAATTAGCATATATTATGATATTTAATTAATAAAAAATACAAAGCATGATAAGATAAGTATAATTTAAAATTTTAATATTAAAATCGATTCATTAAATTGTATAATTTGTAAAACGTTATAAATTTTATTTATAAGCAAAATAATTTTACGAAATAAGAATATATGCGGAAAAGCGGAAAAAGCGGAGAGGAAGTATATTTAATTATTTAAATTTGAAGATATATATTTATAATTTAATATATATATAATATATTTAGGGAGTTGTATGTAAGTATTCCTTTTCGTTTTGGACTAGCCCTAATTCTTAGATTAGAAACCCTAATCCAAATTCGTCGCCCATTCTACTTATAGTTGAGAGAATTCCTTCTATGAACCCTAGACGTCGGTACTCTTTATTTTTTTAGAGCACTAATTAGTCTGCCCCGAGCTCGTCGAAGGCAGTCGGAACTCCTCTCGCTCGCCTAGCCGCCTTCCTTGTACTCTGATGGAGCACTGCAAAACGGTTAGCCAATTTCAGGTATAATTTTTTTTTGTGCACCTGCTCTACGTGTATGAGGTTATCTTCTCTAAATACGCGCGAGTTAGGAAAAAAAAAAAAAAAAAATGATTTTTCCATGAACCTAAACCTCTGTGATCTGGAGCTATGGAGGCATTCAATTTTGTTAATTAATCGTTCGGATTATCACTTGACATATTCACAAATCTTGTTCTGATCTCGCTAATTTACACTTTTTCTGTAGCAAAACGCTCACACCAGAGGCCATATCAATGAATTGCCGGACGACGTTCTTAATCGTATCTTCTCATTTCTTAACTTGCGAGATGCTGCCAAGGCAAGGGTACTTTCGCGCAGATGGAGGCGTCTTCCTACATTCATATCCAACCTATGCCTTGACCCTCTTACCATGTTTGGAATTCCAATTGATCAGTACTCTTGTGCTCCTGTCAATAAGGATAAATTTATAAGAGTGGCTAACCAGATTTTGCATGTTTATGAAGTTCTATCACCAGATATAGATTGCTTCACGGTCCGTTTTCGACTTGGAGATGAGTCTGATTGTCATATTGATCGCTGGATCAGTTGGGCGCTGACGATGAGAGCAAAAAAGATTCATCTCGCCCAGATTGATCTTGCCCTTAATTACATTCGTCCAAAATCTGCGCTTTATAATTTTCCGTGTCATCTCCTTCCCTGTGGTAAATCGTCTGACTTAAAGCATTTGTGTCTCGAAAAATGCTTGCTGAAACCTTCAAATTTCATGGACCAGTTCAGTTCCTTGACGACACTTGATTTGATTAGAGTCCCTTTGGATGCTAGTGATATTCAAAGTATACATTCCTGTTGTCTTAACCTTGAGTCTTTTAGACTACAAGAATGTGGCCTGCCAAAGACTCTTACGATAATCGACCAATTACGTCATCTGAAGCTATTAACTGTGCGTGATTGTTATGGTTTGTTGTCGAATATCATTATTAGTTCCACCAGTCTCAAGACATTCGAGTATAGGGGTGAAGTTAGAAATTTCACATTTGTTGGGGTTCCCCGTCTAGAGAAATTGTACATGGCTTTTCTGCATATATATGCCGACGGGTCAGAATATATGTACCATGGCATAGCAAGAGATCTTCCTCACCTGAAGTTTCTGTCGCTGGTCTTTTTTGAGGTTAGTCAGGGTGCTTATATTTACAACATATTTTAGAAATTTTCCGGTGATAATTGGTTTTTCTTTTGCACACCCTATCCATAAATATGTGTTAATTAACAATTACTTGTGTCTACAGACACAGCCAATACCTGCGAATGTGAGTAAATTCAGCTTTCTCAAACAATTGGAGTTGTTTTTTCTTGCCCCAAGCGATTTTGACCCTCTTTCTGTTACATATTTTCTTGATGCTTGTCCTCTTCTGGAGAAGTTCCATGTTTCGGTGAGTTGATACAGTTTTTTGCAACTTTCAGAACTATCTAATCTGGCTTTTCATTGTGCAACTATCTATTCCGCAACTATTCTTTGATCTTTTCTGTGTGATGAGCTCTCATGATCCCACTTGCAAAATTGAAGATTCGTATTTTAATTATTGTTGGTCGTAAAAATGGGATTCATGTATATCATACCTTTATTGTTCTCCGAAAGTACTAATTTTTACAAGAGGATCATAAAATGCTCTTGAGCAATGCCATACATTATATGTTGACATACGACGAAATCACTCTTTTGGATTATATCCGCTTCCTTAATATATTTTGTTCGCTATAGCACAAGGTTGTATGCTCTTCATCTTTGAACCTGATGTTTATTGGTCTCGGTAACAGCTCAAGGACGGATCTTACCGTGCTGAAACTCAGAAGAAAGTGCCTACTTATAAACGTCATTATCAGCTGAAGGAAGCAGAAATCAGTGGATTCACTAATGAATGCAATGAAGTTGAAATTGCTATTTATTTGCTTAACAATGCCATTGCTCTTGAGCGGCTAATTATCAACTCAAAAGGGAGAATGTATCTGGGAGGAGGCAAGTGGTCGTATAAATCGTTCTGTTTATCAAAATATCCTACCTGGAAGCAGGCCTGCGATATTATCCTGCAAGAAAAAGTCAATCCCAGAGTAGAACTAATATTTCTTTGATATGTATTTATCCACGGAATGCCTCTTTGTAATTTAGCCTTTAGGTATCTGTTATTTATCACGCCTTTTTTTTTTTTTTTTCTTTTCCTCTTTTACTGCTCATTCAGAGAAAGATTGACTCACTAGAGAGATTTAATCAGTTGTTATTCCAGTATTATTTATTACCATTGGTGTTTTTGTTGTTGTTGTTTTGTAGTTATTGTTGGTGGTCATCATCTCATCATTATTTTCATTTTGTGATAGGTCGTCAATGGTTATTATTACTAAATTTGTGTAAATTTTATATCTGAAAAAACAGAGAGTATAGCAACACTAAACAGAGCGCCTGTATATTTTCTTGTAATCGGAGCTAACGTAGATGGTATGTATACAGCTCTTGTAATTATTATTATTATTATTATTATTATTATTATTATTTCCCAATGAAAAGACTGAAACTTCATATATATATATATATATATATTTTTTTTTTGTTGATTTTTGTGATTGTGAAAAAAAAAAAAGAGTGAGCTTAACATATTAGCGTCAATTCAAGATTTTGACACAACACATGCTCAAATACTTTGTTCTTGTAATTTCACTATAACGAAAGCCCTTCACGTAGAGTCCGACACCTTATCCACAATTTATCGTCAAAGTAATGCTACAAAGCAGATGTGCAAAGTCACTTGACGACCGCAAGAATTGCTCTGCACAGGAGTATATTGAGTAGTCACAAAGACTTGCAACAAGTTACAAGATCAAGAATAGAGCTCATACCATATTGACATAACAGTAGTAATAATTTCTTCTGCACATGTCAATAATTACCATGGCCGTCAATAAATATGAAATTTGCTTCAGTTTAAGCTCGTTGTTATTCATGCTAAATAAACTAGGAAAAAATTTTTCAAGTTGATTCCAGGAATACTGTAGTTCGGCTACTGTGTTTGTAAAAATAACAAGTAATTTATGCTTATAAATTTTTTACCATTAGATCATTTTTTTTTAATAATTTTATCTTTTAAATCATATCACTCATTAAATCCAAAGAACACATTATCATCATAACTGTACATTTTTTTATTCAATGGTCAAAAACTTACATATATAGATCATACATACCAATGAGTTGATACATTTAAAAATATAAAAACTTAATATATATATATATATATATATATATATATATATATATATATATATATATATATATATAAAGAGAGAGATCTAGGCTTCGATACTATAGTCTCGTTGTCAATTTTAGGATTTCAAACCAACGATTTACAGCATTAAATATGATTTATGGTATATGAAGTTTTTGAAAATAATTTTTTTTTTTTTTTTTTTTTATATCGTTTACTTAGTAAGTAAATCTTGTCAAAATAAACGGTAAAAATTAAATAAATTTTAAAATTTAAGAATAAGTCTTTTAAATTTAAGATCAAGAATGCTAATTTTGATTTAAATAGTATAAATTATTTTCTATCAAAAAGTAAATAAATTTATATTTTTCTACACCGTTAAACTACAAAATCGTCATAATAGCCATTTAAAATTAACAATTATTAAAAGGTTTAATCATAAAGTAAACTATATTGAATATATATATATATATATATATATATATATATATATATATATATATATATATATATATATATATATATATATATATATAACTTTAAATATCATAGATCAGTTTTTAAAAAACTTTAAATATCATATCCAAAAAAAAAAAAATGAAAAAGAAAAAAAAGATTGTGAAGTAAAATTTTGCATAATTCAAAAATTGGGAGGATAGGGAAAATATTTTTACACATTTTTTTGTCGTAAATAATATTCAAAGGATATATTTATGAAGAAAATATCATAATTTTATTTATAACTAATAAAAAATATGATCAATACTATACATAAAAATAAATTTTATAACACTTTATAAATTAGCATATATTATGATATTTAATTAATAAAAAATACAAAGCATGATAAGATAAGCATAATTTAAAATTTTAATATTAAAATCGATTCATTAAATTGTATAATTTGTAAAACGTTATAAATTTTATTTATAAGCAAAATAATTTTACGAAATAAGAATATATGCGGAAAAGCGGGGAGGAAGTACATTTAATTATTTAAATTTGAAGATATATATTTATAATTTAATATATATATATATTTTTAGGGAGTTGTAAGTAAGTATTCCTTTTCGTTTTGGACTAGCACTAATTCGCCCGGTGCGTGCACAGAACACACAAGATTAGATTAGAAACCCTAATCCAAATTCGTCGCCCATTCTACTTATAGTTGAGAGAATTCCTTCTATGAACCCTAGGCGTCGGTACTCTTTATTTTTTTAGAGCACTAATTAGTCTGCCCCGAGCAAGTCGAAGGCAGTCGGAACTCCTCTCGCTCGCCTAGCCGCCTTCCTTGTACTCTGATGGAGCACTGCAAAACGGTTAGCCAATTTCAGGTATAATTTTTTTTTTGTGCACCTGCTCTACGTGTATGAGGTTATCTTCTCTAAATACGCGCGAGTTAGGGAAAAAAAAAAAAATTTGATTTTTCCATGAACCTAAACCCCTGTGATCTGGAGCCATGGAGGCATTCAATTTTGTTAATTAATCGTTCGGATTATCACTTGACATATTCACAAATCTTGTTCTGATCTCGCTAATTTACACTTTTTCTGTAGCAAAACGCTCACACCAGAGGCCATATCAATGAATTGCCGGACGACGTTCTTAATCGTATCTTCTCATTTCTTAACTTGCGAGATGCTGCCAAGGCAAGGGTACTTTCGCGCAGATGGAGGCGTCTTCCTACATTCATATCCAACCTATGCCTTGACCCTCTTACCATGTTTGGAATTCCAATTGATCAGTACTCTTGTGCTCCTGTCAATAAGGATAAATTTATAAGAGTGGCTAACCAGATTTTGCATGTTTATGAAGTTCTATCACCAGATATAGATTGCTTCACGGTCCGTTTTCGACTTGGAGATGAGTCTGATTGTCATATTGATCGCTGGATCAGTTGGGCGCTGACGATGAGAGCAAAAAAGATTCATCTCGCCCAGATTGATCTTGCCCTTAATTACATTCGTCCAAAATCTGCGCTTTATAATTTTCCGTGTCATCTCCTTCCCTGTGGTAAATCGTCTGACTTAAAGCATTTGTGTCTCGAAAAATGCTTGCTGAAACCTTCAAATTTCATGGACCAGTTCAGTTCCTTGACGACACTTGATTTGATTAGAGTCCCTTTGGATGCTAGTGATATTCAAAGTATACATTCCTGTTGTCTTAACCTTGAGTCTTTTAGACTACAAGAATGTGGCCTGCCAAAGACTCTTACGATAATCGACCAATTACGTCATCTGAAGATATTAACTGTGCGTGATTGTTATGGTTTGTTGTCGAATATCATTATTAGTTCCACCAGTCTCAAGACATTCGAGTATAGGGGTGAAGTTAGAAATTTCACATTTGTTGGGGTTCCCCGTCTAGAGAAATTGTACATGGCTTTTCTGCATATATATGCCGACGGGTCAGAATATATGTACCATGGCATAGCAAGAGATCTTCCTCACCTGAAGTTTCTGTCGCTGGTCTTTTTTGAGGTTAGTCAGGGTGCTTATATTTACAACATATTTTAGAAATTTTCCGGTGATAATTGGTTTTTCTTTTGCACACCCTATCCATAAATATGTGTTAATTAACAATTACTTGTGTCTACAGACACAGCCAATACCTGCGAATGTGAGTAAATTCAGCTTTCTCAAACAATTGGAGTTGTTTTTTCTTGCCCCAAGCGATTTTGACCCTCTTTCTGTTACATATTTTCTTGATGCTTGTCCTCTTCTGGAGAAGTTCCATATTTCGGTGAGTTGATACAGTTTTTTGCAACTTTCAGAACTATCTAATCTGGCTTTTCATTGTGTAACTATCTATCTATTCCGCAACTCTTCTTTGATCTTTTCTGTGTGATGAGCTCTCATGATCCCACTTGCAAAATTGAAGATTCGTATTTTAATTATTGCTGGTCGTAAAAATGGGATTCATGTATATCATACCTTTATTGTTCTCCGAAAGTACTAATTTTTATAAGAGGATCATAAAATGCTCTTGAGCAATGCCATACATTATATGTTGACATACGACGAAATCACTCTTTTGGATTATATCCGCTCCTTAATATATTTTGTTCGCTATAGCACAAGGTTGTATGCTCTTCATCTTTGAACCTTTTGTTTATTGGTCTCGGTAACAGCTCGAGGACGGATCTTACCGTGCTGAAACTCAGAAGAAAGTGCCTACTTATAAACACCATTATCAGCTGAAGGAAGCAGAAATCAGTGGATTCACTAATGAATGCAATGAAGTTGAAATTGCTATTTATTTGCTTAACAATGCCATTGCTCTTGAGCGGCTAATTATCAACTCAAAAGGGAGAATGTATCTGGGAGGAGGCAAGTGGTATGAATCGTTCTGTTTATCAAAATATCCTACCTGGAAGCAGGCCTGCGATATTATCCTGCAAGAAAAAGTCAATCCCAGAGTAGAACTAATATTTCTTTGATATGTATTTATCCACGGAATGCCTCTTTGTAATTAGCCTTTAGGTATCTGTTATTTATCACTCATTTTTTTTTCTTTTTTTTTTGTTTTCTTTTACTGCTCATTCGAAGAGAGTTTGACTCGCTAGACAGATTTAATCAGTTGTTATTCGAGTATTATTATTATCATTGGTGTTTTTGTTGTTGTTGTTTTGTAGTTATTGTTGGTGGCACCGACTCTATCATCATCATTTTGTGATAGGTCGTCAATGGTTATTGTTACTAAATTTGTGACAAAGGACTTGATGGTTGATATCCGTGATCTGAGTTCGAAGCCTAGTTGCTTCATATTTTAAGCTAAGTTTATTTCAAAATAAACGAAACGGATAGTATGTTATCTTTTTCTCAAAAAAATTTTGTGTAAATTTTTTTTCTGAAAAAACACAAAGAGTATAGCAACACTAAACAGAGCACCTATATATTTTCTTGTAATCGGAGCTAACGAAGATGGTATCCTATGTATACTTTATCTTTAAATTATTATTATTATTATTATTATTATTATTATTATTATTGTTCCCCAATGAGAAGACTACAAATTCAATTTCTTGTTGATTTTTATGAATGTGAAAAAATAAGAGTCAGCTTAACATATTAGTGTCCATTTAAGATTTTGACACAACATACGCTCAAATACTTCATTCTTGTAATTTCACATCCTGTGTAAGAGTAAGTAAGAGTAAAACTATAACAAAAGCCCTTCTTGTAGAGTTCAACGAAAAATTAGCAGTGATTCAATCATTTGATGACCGCAAGAATTACTCTGCACAGGAGCATATTGAATAGTCACAAAGACTTGCAGAGTATACAGCTCATACCATATTGACATAGCAGTAGTAATAATTTCTTCTGTACATGACAAAAGTTACCATGGCCATCACTAGAAATGAAATTTGCTTTAGTTTAAGCTCGTTGTTATTCAAGTTAAATAAACTAGGAAAGAAAAATTTCAAGTTGATTCAAGGAATATTGTAGTGTTTGGGAACAAGCAAAGCCCCATTCTTCACCTTTTAGCAGAAAGATTGTCCATAAAGGTACAGGAATATAAAATACTTGGATAAATATCACAACTTTCTGATACACCATAACCAACTATTCTTTTGGTTAGAAACATTTTACTGCTGCCTTTTACACTTCCTGTTTTACTTCGGTAAAACTAATTTGCGTGCAAATAACGATTTAACAAACACATGTTCAGTAAAACTCGACAATCTCCCATTGGCACTTTAAACTGTTTCTCAAGAAGAAACATGACAAAAAGAAAACATTTTACATCCTGTCAGGTGCACTAAACTAGCAAAAGATACATAGGTAATATTTTCCATATTGGCTCGGCAACATCCATGAATCTAATCTTTAACCATGTACCCATAGAACCCCAATGTCACATGCAGTTCCACATGCCAATAGTTACTACACTACATTTGAAGCCTCGCGGATAGGATTTCTCTGTCAAACAGTATATTACCTACTTGTGCCATTTATAACTTATACTGAGTCCGAGTAATAGGGTTGGCCTCGTCTACTTATTCTCAGAGTATCAATATCAGCATTGCATCAATGAAGTTAACAAAGCTCCAACTACGATTAGTATAATACGATAAATCACCCCTACCAACTCATACAATATAACATAATACACAGATTTACTAACCTCTGATAAAGATATGAAATCAAATTTAGTTACTTGCTTTGCCAGCTAAGACATCTCTCTCCAATCTGCTGGTTTAAAACTTCCCGGCAAAGCAATACGAGAACTAGTGGTTCCCATTTTAATTAAGATGAAGTAAGAGAAGAACAAAGAATCAAAAAAAATAAAAATAAAGAAGAAAAAGGAAGAGAAATAGAAAATAAAACGAAGAAAAGTTCTGTCCCCTTCACTCCCAAGGAAAACTCTTTTCTACCACCCAACTGGATCCATCACCACAATATTAAGAAAATCTCTAGTCTCCATATCAAATATAGTTGGTAGAGAGGGACAATTATAGTCTCCATCACCTCCTCAGGAGAAAATAGAACCAATAGAAGAAAAAAACAAAAAAGTTTTCAACTGGTAAAAGAACCAAGAGAAAACTTGGATGAATCATCACGACCCTTCAAAAAGGCATTTCAAACTACACGTTCTGGCAATATTTTTGGATTTTCATAAAAAGGAATAGCGGCTCATTCTAACAGTTAACCTCATATGTTTAAGCACTGTATGTTTGTATGAACTTTGGGAACCAAGTGTAAAAGTAAGAAAGGTGGAATGATGACTGGGTACTAGGATATCGGGGATAACTGCCTGAAAAACCAAGATCAGAAAGAACTAGGACAATGTTAGCACACGCACCCGCAGACATTTTATAATTGAGCACAAAAGCAGTAAAATAACAAAAGGAGAACATTATAAAATCAACGCATGAATGATATATTTATATAATCATCAAGAAAAGATGGATTAATCACATCACACATTCGTTTTATGTATCCCCAACACTTCTTTCCATCCATGGCATACTCCCATCGACGGAGCCTGCATCTGAATAGCTGATAGGGAACTTTCCCTTCTTATTCGGCCATTGCCAGATCTTCGACACAGAAAAGCTCTCGCCTTTGCTCCCCGCGCATATCCTCTTTCCTTCCAGAACCTCATTATCAGCGAAATTCCTACCGACTCCGTTTCTTTTATGAGAACTTCTCATCGAAACTCGAAGATTTACACCGCCGAGCACATATTGATACGAGCCCATGGAATAGCACCTCCTCGCGTCCAAATTACTACTACTGGCCTCCCCTACCTCTTCTCCCGCACTTATAGCAGCACCTACATCATCTTTTTCGACGCCACCTTCTCTTCTGCTCGAGTTCTTGAATTTGCCGAGCCTAACAGGAAAAAATCTCTTCTCGTTCCCCGGCTCCCCTTCCCGGTCCTCGGCAAAACTATCTTCCTCGATCGCATCGTCTAATTCAAAGACGGGGTTCTCAATAGCAAGGCCTTGGACAAACAGCGGTTGCCGACAAAGCGGGCATGTGGAATTGGAAAGTAGCCATGTGTCAATGCAGTTGAGGTGGAAAGCGTGGCCGCAGACGGGCAAAAGCCGGAGCTTGTCCTCGAGGGCGAATTCGCACAGACAGACCGCGCAGTCGAACGGCTCTTTCGGGCCGACGATCTCCTTGTAGAGGAAGACGGGCAGCGAATCAACGAACGCTTGATCGAGGCCCGAATCGTGGAGGTGGAAAAGCTGCTGAAGCTGCCGCTGGAGGGCGTCGGAGCCCGAGACCTCCGCCGGCTGCTGCCTACTATTGGAGTGGGGTGAGGTGCTGCTGGGTGGGGGTGGGGGTGGGGTTTTCTTCATGAAGAACCTCACGAGGAGGTGGAGGAGGCCGGAGACGAAGAAGACGACGGCGAGAATCACTACGATGAAGAGGATTGCAGGGCTTGTTCTATTGCTGGGAGATTGGGGTGTTGGTGGGGATCGTTGGGCTGATGAATAGGGCAGTGAGTCTCTTTGTGAATTTGTAACATGATGATGATGAGGCAGCAGGACCCAATCCCTCCTCTTGGTGGTTTGAGAGAAAACCCAGGAATTCGCACTGGATGAGTGGGCTAGAAAAGCAACCATCTCCTTCCTTGATTTGGGGGCAAAACCCAAGTCATTTGACAAAATAGCTTAGGATGCACCCAAACCCAGAAAAATTCAACAACAACAACAACAACAAAAAAATCAAAACCTTTTTTTTTTTTTTGTTCTTTCCTTTTCTTTTTGGCAATTTGGGAAACAAATGTGGAAGGAAACAAAAGCTACGTGTACTGAACAAGAACAAAAAATTGTTTCCAGCTTTTTTACTTGAAGCACAGATCACAAAAGCAGGAACATGGCAAAGGAAAAGCCACGTCTTGTTTTTCCCCTGAACTTTTGTTAGTAGTATATTGCAACAAGAATGTAGAATGGGAATGGGAGAGTAAAAACAAAAAAAAATAAAAAAATAAAAAAATAAAATTAAAAAAAGAAAACTATTTGGGTGAAGAAGTGGGTAGAAATCTACCTCTTTTGTTAAGGAAGCAGCCCCTCCGTCAGAGAAGTGTATCTTCTTAAGCTTCTCTGATTGAGACGGTGGGTTGTGGTTTTTTCTCTCTTTGGTTTTCGGTTTTGGGCGAAGCGAAAAAGCCAAATGGTCCTAAACCCTACTACAGGGACCCAAATCTATTTATTTATTTTTTTACGTAAACCCCCCCTCAAATGTACGGCTTTCTGAAATTGCCCCCTGAACATTTTTCTTCATTTTTTCTTTTTTTTCAAATTGAGACTTTCTTAAGTTTCGATTTTTTTGAATTAATTATATTTAATTTAATAGTTTATGATATTTTTAGCTTATGAGCATCTACGAAATTGCCCCAGAATATTAATTTTAATTTAACGCATGATAACTCACAATGTCGTTAATTCTGAGAACTTTCGTAATTCAAATAACTTTGATGACTTTAAATTCATTTTTTAACTTTTTTTTTTTTCTCCCCTTTTTTTATTTGGACGATCACTCAAGTTCTTGCCCGTGGAGATGACGAAATCATGATCTGTAATGACGTCAGCATATCTTTAGGGGCGGGCCCATTCAGGGTCTGGTCGGTTCGAGTTACCCTCGGCATGGTGTGATCCAGCCCAAGCCAAATATCAGTGCTCAAATTGTGATTCCGAGTTAAACCGGATTGAATTCTCTTTGTAATGTGAATCTAGTTATTTTTGAATAAAGTTGACTAATTAATAATATTATAAAATTAAATATAATAGCAATCATAAGAAATGATTATAAAGCAAGCAAACGAAAAAGATCCTGTGTTGAAATTGAAGTTCCAAGTTATCGCTTGCTGACTTAATTCCAATGCCGGAAAGATTCTTCCCCTGTGATCCTATTTTAAGCTGCTTGTTCCTCAATTCTCTGAATATAAATATTAAAAATATTATTATTTAAATAATTTAAATAATTAAAAATATATACTTATTTTATATAATTTAATATAGTATTAGAATAAAAATTATTGAGTTCGAATTTTATCGAACTCTTAGCTTAATTAATTTTATTTCATTTAATTTATGTTCACATTTTGAAATTATTAAAATATCTCAAATTTAAACATGAGGCAAAGGATTAAATATAATATTAAAAATTTATTATTTGATAGTTTAAATTATTAAAGATAAATATTTATTTTATATAAGCAATTAATTAATATTATGTTACAAATATATACAACCATGTGCAGTTATGAATTCTTTATTTTAAGAAATTAATTAACATGTTAAGTGTTCAAACACCATGCAAACGAACAAGAAAGAATCAAACAATTAATTATGATTATTACAAAATAGTAACAAATAAAACAATAAATGCTACCATCGAAGGTATGCTCATCAGTTCGACTATATTTTGTTGGCATGAAATTTTTTTTTTATAATATCTTTATTCTAAATTATAAATGCAACCCCCCCCCGCCCCCAAAAAAAAAAAAAACCGTGAGCCGTAAATTACAATCCACCCACCATTTTGAATTCCTTTTATTAAATTGAAAAATGATAATATATATATTTATTGATTGAAGGGTTGTGATTTTGAAAAGTCGAGTGATGTGGTCCGCGGCTGATGTGGTGGACGAAGTCTAGCAATAATAATCTCTCCAACAG
Organism: Tillandsia fasciculata; assembly: GCA_029168755.2. Taxonomy (NCBI): domain Eukaryota; kingdom Viridiplantae; phylum Streptophyta; class Magnoliopsida; order Poales; family Bromeliaceae; genus Tillandsia; species Tillandsia fasciculata. Next base: position 28,545,602 of record CM054933.1, on the reverse strand, counting down.
CAAACTAGGCACAGTACTAATAATGCTAGCTAGCTCTTCCTTAATTAACACTAATTAAGAGCAAGTGGCAAAAAATTTAGTGGTTGATATTCGTGATCTGAGTTCGAAGCCTAATTGCTTCACATTTCCAGCTAAGTTTATTTTTAAAATAAAAATAAACGAAGCGAATAGCATGCTACATTTCTCTCACAAAAATTAAAAAAAAAAAAAAAAAAAAATTAACATTAATAAAAATTCTTACCAAGATGGTCATGCATGCTTAATGAAGCCTTCGAATCGAATCGAAGATCGGCACCATTGAACATAATCTAGACCATTGGTTGAAAGGTTGTGATTTTGAAAAGTAGAGGGATGGCGTCCACTGCTGACGTGGTGGATGAAGTCCACAGCAATAATAATCTCTCCAACAGCAAACTACGTACAGTACTAATAATGCTAGCTAGCTCTTCCTTAATTAACACTGAGCAAGTGGCAAAGAGTTTGGTAATTGATATTCGTGACCTGAGTTCGAAACTTAGTTACTTCACATTTTCAGCTAAAATTTATTTCAAAAATAAACGAAGCGAGTAGCATGCTACCTTTCTCTCTCTAAAAAAAAAACACTAATAAAAGTTCTTACGAAGATGGTTTAATGAAGCCTTCAAATCGAAGATCGGCACCGTTGAACATAATCTAGATCATTGGTTGAAGGGTTGTGATTTTGAAAAGTAGAGGAACGGCGTCCACTGCTGACGTGGTGGACGAAGTCCACAGCAATAATAATCTCTCCAACAGCAAACTACGTATAGTACTGATAATGCCTAGCTAGTTCTTCCTTAATAAACACAAATTAAGGGCTTAATTAACACTAATTAAGGGCAAGTGGTAAAGAGCTTGGTGGTTGATACTCATGATTTGAGTTTGAAGTCTAATTGCTTCACATTTCCAGCTAAGTTTATTTCAAAAATAAACGAAGCGGATAGCATGCTATCTTTCTCTCAAAAAAAAAAAAGTTAACACTAATAAAAGTTCTTACCAAGATGGTCATGCATGTTTAATGAAGCCTCCGAATCGGAGATCGGCTCTGTTGAACATAATTTAGACCATTAGAACTATCTAGAAATTAAAATTCATGCGTTTTCGATATTTTTTCTTGTCTATTAAGTGGACACAAAAATGAACGGTTGAAAATGAATATCCTTCAAAAAGTGATGATAGCAGTCATGTAATCAAGATCGAGAATATATATCTCATTTTAAATAGTTTTAAAAAATATCTAACAAAAATTCAATCAATTTAGAATTTTTTTTTACACCGTTAAACGAGCAAACGTTTCATATCTAACATTAAAATTATAATTTTTGCAACTCTTTGATCATTAAGTCAATAATATCGAAAAAATTTGAAATTTAATTTTTTAGATAATTCCAGTAGTCTAGATCATGTTTAACAGTTTCGATCATCGATTCAGAGGCTCCATCATAAAAAAAAAAATATTGTTAGTAATAATAGGGCTCTACTACTTATAGTAGTTTACCCTTTGATTAAAAGATGTGTGGTTGAAATGATAGTGGGCCCCTTGGGTTTAATGGGTAGTTGGGGAAATAGTAAAATCTAACGGATGAAAATAATTAAAGGGATTGATCTAAGGGTAGAAAATTTGATAGTACCAAATACTTAGTACTATCGATAGTATAGTAGCCGGCCTATATATATATATATATATATATATATATATATATATATATATATATATATATATATATATATATATGAATTCGGCATGAATACTATCGATAGCATTTGGTGCTACCAAATTTTTAATCCTTGGATGAAAAGATGTGTGATTGAGATTATAGTGGTTCACTAAGATTTTTACTATTCAATCAACCATCCACTAAACCTTAGAGAACCACTATCATCCTAACCGGACATCTCTTAATTTAAGGGCTAAAAAATTGGTAGCACTAATGACTTGATGCTATTGATAGTATTACATCATAATTCTCTATATATATATCTTAGAAAGCTGAAAAAAATTAAAAATATTCTCAATTTTTTCTTTTTGTACATTTTGAAATTACAATTGCTATAGCTACAAAAGAAGCATGCAGCCATACAGCGGCATGCTTCTTCGATGGCAAATTGCAGAAGAAAAAAAAAATTATAAGTATTTTTAAATATTTTTGCTCTTTACTGTTATGTTATCAAACAAGGTCTTAACTTGTTCGCCTAATGCAGCAATTATAACAATTATTAACTGCTGGAATCAAATAATAAGTAATTTTAATATTAGAATTTGCTCATGTATATAATGGAGTTCATGTAAACAGCTAGAAATAGAAATATGCTGGCAAAAAAGATAACAAAAATATATATATCAGAGAAATGGATGAAAGTTCATGCCATTAAACTTTTATCTAAAGAATCGGTTTAACAAGAAACATGCAAAAATTAGCATCTTGTTGTGTAGTTTGATTCTAACGGTGGGAGAACCTTTCGCTCTCATATTTTCTAACTGATAAATGTTACATCTTGAGATGATTATTATATATTATTAGTATTAAACACCTATTTTAAATTACTTTTGTGTATGTGTGTTAGGCATAAGTCATTGCACTTCCAATTGGCTCGTAGTAAAATAGTCAATGTTTAAGTTCGTAGCCGCTTGCGTCCTGAAACTTTTCGATAAGCTCAATCAAGCACCCCCAGAATCCTCAGAAATGTACAACACATAACACAGAAGAGCACACACACGTAATTATATTGCCGTCCTTAGTGCATTTATGAATTTACCAAATGACTGCCAGTATAATGTCCGCGCAAATATAAAGAATGATGAAAGTGATCAGGAGACACCGGCAATTATCAAGAGCGCTGCTGTAACTTGTTTTCCTGCAGGGATGGATTTAATATTACTAAGTTACTTTTCACTGCCCAAAAGGAAAAAAGTACTCTAATAATTGACTGACTCAGGCCACACTGAGTCCTGTCCGCGACCGAGTCATGCATGTAATTATAATTTTTTTAATATTTTTAAAATTATATAAAAAAATTATTATTAAGTTATTAAAAAAATTAAAATAATATAAATTTTATGGGTCAAAATAATTTTTTTTTTAAATAAATAACGAAATTTATCGCAATATTTGAATTGTAAATTATAGTATACTTTAATATTTTATTTTTTGACATAATTTTTTATAAATTTCTAAATTATTATTATTATAATGGGAAAGCCAATTATATTTTATTTTTTTTAAAAAAAATATTAAAATCTTGAAAATTTATAAATAAAAAAAATATTTATATATAATTTTTTATTAATATTTTTTAAAAATTAATATATTGTGCATAATATATTTTTAATTTTTTTTAAATTAAAATTTTGACTTCGTCTCTGGTCCTATCTATAAGGCCTTTAGTAGCAGTTAGATCTAGTTTTTGAAACTTGTTCTCTAATTAGAATGATATTATAAATTTAGAATATGAACTTTTCAGTCACAAAGAAAATGTATGAGTATATATGTATATGAATAAAAGGGAATATGCTCTCCTGCAAATAGTTTTGTTGAGATAACATGTAACGATTCGGTCCAATAGCAATAATAATTTATTGGGTTTAAACCATATCCCAAAATACTTGCTCAAATCACATCCCAAAATGTTTAAGTCCATTTATTATTACTTGTGTACATATCTTTTATATATACAACCACATTTTCATATGTGGGATTTAGATGATGTACTCGCTAACTCTGTCATCTAAACTCAAGCTCAGCCGAGACTCGTCACACACTTTCGACTAGTGATTGGCTCTGATACCAAATGTAACAATCCGATCCACTACCAATAATAACTCGTTGAATTCAAATCACATCCCAAAATATTTAAGTCTAGTTATTATTACTAGTATTAATGTCTTTTATATATCCAAATGCAATTCTATTTTTATCTGATGTGAAATTATTAGGGTGTTACATAATATTTTTGTAGAAGCTCTGATTAGGCTAAGCAGGCGATCCGAGAGCCGGACAAAATCCACTGGGAAAGTATTTTTCTTTGAGTTTTAGGTTTGAATTGAAGTACAATATGATCCAATCACACTGGTGATGAAGCAATTCCGGCCGACAGGATAAGGTCCACGAAGGCCCAATTTAGACTCAAGCTTAGGGCCCATGAGCTCACTCTTCATTAAATAATAGTGATGGGCCAAGTTTGGTTAAAGATTAACTAGGCATGCACATGAAGAAACTACTATAAAGCTTAAACTGGGATTAATTATGTTGCCAAGACACTGTTCTTATACATTAATTATTTTTTGAAAAAAATAAATGTTTTAACGTTTTTCTCCCTTCAATACTATATATATATATATATATATATATATATATATATATAAAATGGTGTTGTAAATAATTTAGCTGTACTTTTTATAGCTTACTCAGCTGAAAACAATTCCTCCTCTATCTCCCACGCTAACAATTTTAAAAAAAAAAAAAATAAAAAAAATTATTAGCTCCACTCTAAATATATTGTATAAATTTACCAACATATTATATAAACATCCTACAAAAACAATATAACTCATGCATACACGGCCATCCCCTTCACAAGTGGCCAAGCTAACTAACTTTTTAAGCCCCCACTGTTCGTCTTCTTCCTCCTCCATTATGACTTGTGTCACCAACTCATCACCATGAGAGCGTCGTGGCATCCACCGCACTTCTTCAACGCCGTGCCAATGTTGCCACGTGGCAATCTTTCTATATATCAGCGAGTGCCACACACGTACAGCGGTATGTGACACATACAACAAATCACACATATCAATTAAGTTTTTTATATATATTGTCGATGTGTTAACATTTATATATAAAAGTTTAGATACAGCTTTTAAAATTATCTTATGTAACTGTGTCTAGCCCAGCCCACGTTAGAGAACGTGTTGTATCACAAATGAGTCGTGATGGCATGAGCTGGGCTAGCTTCTGTAGTATCTTGGCCTCCCTCCCTCTCTCTCTCTCTCTCTCTCTCTCTCTCTCTCTCTCTCTCTCTCTCTCTCTCTCTCTCTCTCTCTCTCTCTTTCTCTCTCTCTCTCTCTCTAGAAGTTAAGGATAAGTAGAAGCAGTGGGAAAGGAGACCCATTCATGCATGCATGCATGGATTGCTTTAATTGACAAATAAAGAGTCGTACGTACGTGGGTCCTATACATTTTTTGCTTTATCTCACTAAAACATTACTGGGATATTAATTGTGATGATATATATATATATTTCGGTTATTATGCTCGTAAAAATACCAAGTGTTTGGTACTTTTAAGTTTTTCTTCTTTAGATCTAACAGACTAATTCCACCCTTTATATCATGTTATTTTACCAACCACCCACTAAATTCAAGTAACCCATTATTATTCTAATCACATATTTTTTTCATCTTGTTATTTTACCAACCACCCACTAAATTCAAGTTGCATACTATCATTCTAATCACATATTTTTTCATCTAGGCACTAAAAACCTACTAGCACAAAAAACTTAGTACTTTTAAAAGTATAGAAACTCAATTCATAAAGAGAAAGAGAGAGAGAGAGAGAGAGAGTAGAGCTTATATGCTTTTAAAAGTATAAGTGCATCCATGCTTATAAATTTTTTAACATTGAATTTTTATTGAAATTTGTGTTTTTGTAAAATCAACTAAAAAGAGAAAAAGATAAAGTAAAAAATATAAATTCCAATACAAATCTAATAATAAAAAATTTACAAGCATAATTGTACTTGTGCTTTTAAAAGCATATAAGCTCTACTATATATATATATATATATATATATATATATATATATATATATATATGAGCTCAATTCCAGAATACGTACATGGGTACCTACCAAATCTTTGGTGCTTATAAGTTTTTAGCTCTTGAATGAAAAGATGTGTAGTTAGGATGATAGTGGGCCACTTAGGTTTAGTGGGTGGTTGGTGGAATAGAATGATTTAAGAGATGAAATTAGCCAAAGTGATAAATCTAACGGTAAACTTACAAGTACCAATTATTTGGTACTTATACAAATATACTCTATATGTATATATAAAGAGCTATGCTATTAGTAGCAAACCGGCTCGTTTGTCACCCATTTATTTTCGATGACGGAGCTTCAAATTCTACGATCGACACCGTTGAATATGATTTAGACCGTTTAAACTATTTATAAATTAAATTTCATATTTTTTTGATTTTTTTTAAGCCATCAAGTGTATAAAAAAATAAACGGATAAAAATAAATATCATTCAAAAAGTGATAATATAAGTCTTGTAATCAAGTTCAAGAGTATAAATCTTGTTTTAAATAGTTTTAAGAAACTTCTAACAAAAAAATCACTTTACACTGTTAAATGAGTAAAAAACTTATATCTATCATTAAAATTATAAATGTTGTAATCTTTTGATCATACGGTCTATAATATCAAAAAAAAATTAAATTTAATTTCTAAATACTTCTAGTGGTCTAAATCATATTCAACGGTACCGATCGTCGATTTGAAAGATCAATTATAAAAAACAAATGGATAGCAATTGCAATTCACTACTGATAGTATTCCAACTCAACTATATATATATATATATATATATATATATATATATATATAAAATTGTAGATCAAATAATGAGGGGTATATGTAGAGAGAGATCTTTAGAGAGAGAGAGAGAGAGAGAGAGAGAGAGAGAGAGAGAGAGAGAGAAAGAAAAAAAAAAAGAAAAAGAAAAAAGGAGTACTAATGTCATGTGCATGCATGTGCGCCGTCCCGTTCCAACCATAACAGCTAAGCAAACGGGCCAACATGACCATCATCCTCCCTCGTGGGTGTTTTCATGCACCACACCTTCTCTCTCCCATTCTCCTGTGGCTTTAAAATCGCTAGCTCATACATACCAAGGCAATAGTTAGCCATGTTATAAACGTATATATTGGTCCCCTACCCCGCGCCGCACCCCCCCCCCCCCCCCCCCCCCCCAACACAAACCCTAATAGTTAGCTAGTGTGTGAGATCCCCTTGGATATTGGCTTAGGTCCCTAAATTTTATATATATATATATATATATATATATATATATATATATATATATATATATATATATATATATATAGTTTTATTAGCTTGAGTACTATTAATTAACTATTCACAAGTGTACGTTTGCAGCTTAATCAATCAAAATGCGGGTAAAGTCGATATGTAAGTTTAACAAATTAAATCACGGTCAAATTGGATAAAATTAGAACAGATTAGATCAATTTACTTATAAATAACATCTACTATCGAATAGTCTTAACATGACGCCACCTACTTGGCCTATTAGACAGTACAGATTGAAATAGCCAGGTCTATACAGGTCAATAGTGCAGAGTGCACTTTGTCGTCATGTGGATCAAGGTGTGCTAGAGTTAAAGCAATACCTAACACTACGACACCATAAATGAATTTTAAAATATAAATTAAATCATAATCTAAGCTCTAACTGCAAATTGACGTGATCATCAAATCATCATTAAGGGCTTAGTTAACTGTCAAAATCAGAATATATATATATATATATATATATATATATATATATATATATATATATATATATATATATATATATATATATATATGAATTAACTAGCCTACTATCAATAAGTAAAATTTTATTATTACTACTAATTATTTTTTATCATAATAAAGTTTTCAAATCGATAATCGGTACCGTTGAATATGATTTAGACCACTAAAATTATTTAGAAATCAAATTTTATGTTTTTTTGATATTCTTTCTTATTCATCAAGGAGACAAAAAATGAATATTAAAAATGAATATTCTTCAAAAAGTGATGATAAGAGTCTTATAATCAAGATCAAGAGTATAAATTTTATTTTAAATAATTTTAAAAAAAATTTAACCAAAATTCAATCAATTTAATTAGATTTCTTTACACCATTAAACGAGCAAACATCTCATATCTACCATTAAAATTATAAATTTTATAATCTTTTAATCATTAGGTCAATAATATTGAAAAAAAATTGAAATTTGATTTTTAGATAGTTCCAGTAATCTAGATCGTGTTCAACAGTGTCGATCATCGATTTGAAGGCTCCATCATCGAAAAAAAATTAATAGTAATAATAAGATTTTACTACTAATAATAACCCAGTACAAATATATAGATTAGGCTGGAATACTATCGATAACACCAAGTCATTGGTGCTATCAATTTTTTAGCCATTGGATTAAAAAATGTGCGGTTACTATGACAGTGGTCTACTAGGGTTTAGTGGGTGATTGGTTGAATAGTAAAAATTTTATGGGACCACTATAATCCCAACAGCACATCCTTTCATCCAACGGCTGAAAATTTGATAACACCAATTACTTGTAACTATCGATAGTATTCCAGCCGGACTCCAACTATATATATATATATATATATATATATATATATATATATATATATATATATATAGAGAGAGAGAGAGAGAGAGAGAGAGAGAGAGAGAGAGAGAGAGAGAGAGAGAGAGTAGAGCTTAATTAATTATATGCTTTTAAAAACACAAGCATTCATATTTGTGAATTTGTTACCATTGAATTTGTATTGAGATTTGCGATTTTTACTTTATCTTTCTTTTTTTTTTTAATTGATTTTACAAAAATACAAATCTTAATACAAATTCAATGATAAAAAATTCACAAATATGAATGGACTTGTGCTTTTAAAAACATATAAGCTCTATTATATATATATACAAAGAGAAGAGAGAGAGAGAGAGAGAGAGAGAGAAGGGCTTATATACTTTCAAAAGTATAAGCCCAAATATACTTGTAAATTTTTTACTATTGAATTTTGCATTGAGATTTGTGCTATTTACTTTTTCTTTTTCTCTCTTTAGTTGACTTTACAATAATACAAATCTCAATGTAAATTTAATAGTAAAAATTTCACAAGCAAAGTTGGACTTGTACTTTTGAAAAAACATAAGCTCTACTATATATATATATATATATATATATATATATATATATATATATAGATAGATAGATAGATAGATAGAGAGAGAGAGAGAGAGAGAGAGAGAGCTTATATATTTTTAAAAGTATAAGTCTAACTATATTTGTAAATTTTTTAACATTGAATTTACATTGAGATTTGTGCTATTGTAAAGTCAACTAAAAAAAGAGAAAGAAAAAATAAATAGTGCAAATCTCAATGCAAATCCAATGGTATAAAGTTCACAAGTATATTTGGGCTTGTACTTTTGAAAGTATATAAGCCCTACTCTCTCTCTCTCTCTCTCTCTCTCTCTCTCTCTCTCTCTCTCTCTCTCCTCTCTCTCTCTCTCTATATATATATATATATATATATATATATATATATATATATATATATATAGTAGAGCTTATATGCTTTTAAAAATACAAGTCCATCCATACTTGTGAATTTTTTACCATTGAATTTGTATTGAGATTTATATTTTTGTAAAGTCAACTAAAGAGATAAAGATAAAGTAAAAAGTATAAATTTCAATACAAATTCAATAATAAAAAATTCACAAGTATGGATGGATTTGTGTTTTTAAAAACATATAACCTCTACACTCTCTCTCTCTCTCTCTCTCTCTCTCTCTCTCTCTCTATATATATATATATATATATATATATATATATATATATATATGGCTGTCTGAGTAAGCACATAAGTATTTAGTAGTAATTCATTTTCCTAGCTATTATACTTCTGAATATGGATATAACAAGCACATTTTCGATTATGTGTCTCCTTAGGTTAATTTTCAATACATTACCGATCGTCTCTAGCGCAAGTGGTAAAAAATTTGATGGTTGGTATTCAAAGTCCCGAGTTCGAAATCTAATTGTTTGATATTTCTATTTAAGTTTATTTCTAAAAAATATGAACGAAATGGATAGTATATTATCTTTCTCTCTAAAAAAAAAAATAATAATAACAAAATACTATTATAGGTGCAAGAAAAATTATGCCACATGGTAGACATCCCTGCCCACGTGTCTAGCCTACACGGATAAAGAAGACAGGAATATGTGGTGTACTAAGAATCGAGAAAAGAACGCCTGAAGATAAAGAAGTTTTAGGCAGAAACGGTTGGAAACGTGGAGAAGTAATTTACGCGTCCACTAAAGACATGACTATACCAATACCCATGATGCGAGCCGTCCAATAACCACTAGCTAATAAGATATTACTATAAATAATAATTTCGAAATCTATAATAAGGGTCTTACACCCTTAAAACAAGGCCGCACTTACCTTTTTTACAATTTATAGTTTTTTTAGAGTAGACTTACTTTTTTGCATCAATAGCTTTCCTACGAGTATTTTACTTATAAAACAAGTTTCCAAATTCTTAATAAAATCAATTCGGCTCTTTAAGATGAGTTTTTGATAAAATCGAGCTCACTTGTTTCCGACTTTATTCGAATCGTTTGATCAAAACTTGGTTGAGTCGATTCCTACTCAACTAAATCGCTTGATCTCTTAAATGTGGCGTATTCGAGGGTCAATCTAGAGACTGATCCATCTCAATCCAAAAGACCAACTAAGCCAATTTCTATTAAGACAATTTTTGGTAAGCACGATATTTCATATCCACATACGGCCAATATTTTGATCTCCATACCCTACAAATGTGGATATGAAATATCCATACCCGACAAATTGGAATATACCAAAATTCGACAAGTTCTCAGGTGATGAATTCAAGAATACAGTTGAACATGTAACGAGGTTCACAACCCAGTCGAGAGAAGCGGCCGCTAACCTATTTTTAAAATTAAGATTGTTCAACACATCGTTGATAAAGACAACATTCACATATATAGTACATGAGTTTGTCTTCTAATTCCATTCAAGAATGGGATGAATTGGAGTGAAAATTCTACAAACAATTTTATAAATCAGAGTTTGAACTATCAGTGACCTATCTAGCATAGTACCGACAGAAGTCGAAAGAAATGGTTAATAAATACATGAACTGTTTCAAAGTGGCAAGAAACCAGTGCTTCGTTAGGATGCTAGAGCCAGAATTTGCCAAGATGGAGTTTAGTGGTCTGAACTTTAAAATAAAAGACTATTTTGAAGATAGATTCTTTTCAAATTTATTTGATTTGGTTGTTCGAGTTGCTCAATATGAGCAATTCTGAAAGAGAAATTAAAATGATCGGCCACAGTGGAGTTGAAGTAAAGATTGGAACAAAGACAATGAGAAAAATATCTTCTTGAGAGAAGAATGCTCCACTCAAGTAGAGCCGAGTCACGAAACTGAAAAATCGGCTGATGAAGTCGATGTATGTGTGGCTGAATGGAGAATAACTGTCAGTCATACAAATATGCACTTTTAAAGCTGAGTAAGACTAGCGAGTCTAAAGCTCGAGTCTTGACTATTACATATTCATTCGACACATTTCAAAATCGATTAGATTTTCAATCGGTTATTTAAAAATGGTCAGATCAAACTCCGGGAGGGGCAAATATTCTTGCCCTTTTATGAGGAGTTAAAACGAATGAAGTACTACAAATGACACCATTCTTGAAGTCATAGAACTAGTGAATGTACTGTCTTTAGAAGGCAAAGTCAATAAAAAATTGATAAAGGTCAACTGGTATTTGCCGACCAAAAAAAAAAAAAAAAAAAAAAAAATATGGAAGCTGACAAAAATGCTTTTCCCTCATAGGTCAATATGGTAAACGCGAAGGAAAAATAGTCGGTTAAAGTGAACAAGTTCTAAAGGGACAAGGCCAAAGTCATGAGCAAACTTCGACTGTACATCAAGTGCAACGCCGAAATATCGTGCGAAGATTAGGGAACAATTGTGATCAAGAGGAAAACAGTTGAAAAATGGGAAGAGTTTATGATCTTCCCGGGAGATCGGGCTCTTTCTACGACGAGCTCAAAGCTGAAGGTAGCTCCGAGAAAGGGTCGTATGATGGAGAGGAATCGATTCAAAAGTTGTCCATCTAAAAACCCAATTACATTCATAATATAAAAAGTCAAATACAAATTTATATCCTAAAATGAATATATATGTCAGTCTGGTTGGTTTTTATGACATATATCTAACAAGATCGTCATGAAACGGAAGAGATGGCCAGGCAAGGAAAAAAAGATCAGGCCAGAGGAGGAATCTTTGGCTGAAAAAATAAAGAATTGATAACCGAGGCCTTGAAAGAGCCTCAGTATAGAGAGTCAGCAATAGGGTCGGAAAGTTAGAAGATTCTGCCAGAAAGGCCGACAACAAAGGAAAAAGCGAGAATGTGATGATTCGGCTGGTAAAGCCAATAATATTAAAATAAGCAAAATTGATTAAGTCGGCACAACCAAGTAGAGTCGTCAATTGAGACATTTAATGCGAAATGACCGAAAGAAACGACTAATAACAACCATTGATTAAGCACTGATAGCTATTCGAATGTTCGTTCGAAAAAACTATCGGGGGGACATTGTTGGTGCAAGAAAAATCACGTCACGTGGTAGACGGCCCTGCCCACGTGCCTAGCCTACATGGGCAGAGAAGATAAGGATATGTGGTGCATTAAGAGTCGAGAAAAGAACACCTGAAGATGAAGATATTTTAGGCGGAAATGGTTTGAAACATAGAGGAATAACTTACGCGTCCACTAAAGACATAATTATAGCTCTACCCACGACGTGATTTGTCAAATAACCAAAGGTTAATAAGAGATTATTATAAATAGTAATTTTAAAATCTATAATAAGAGTCTTACACTCTTGAAATATGATCATACTTATTTTTTCTGTAATTTATAGTTCTCTAGAGTAGACTTATTTTTCCATATTTACAATTTTCTTTATAGCTTTCCTAAGAGTAATTTACTTATAATCAAAATTTTCACGTTTTTAATAGAATCAATTCGGCTCTTTAAACTGCATTAGTCTTTAATAAAATCAAACCTACTTGTTTTCAACATTATTCGGATCGTTTGATCAGAACTCGATTGACTCGATTCCCCTGTAACCGAATTGCTTGATCTCATAAACACATTTGAGGGGCAATCCAGAAGTCGTTCCATCTCATCATAAAGACGAGGTAGATCTTGATCGTGGGACTCAATCCAGCTCTCCTCTAATCCGATTTCTATATATCTAGCTATCATATAACACAACAAATTATAAAATATTTATAGTAGTAGTTGATTTTGGAAAATACTAAAATTAATATTTGTATTAATCTAATAGTTAATATGTAATTGGCTTGTGATATATATATATGGATCATATTTCGTGTTGGGCTAGTTTTTTAGAAGAATATCAAGCTCATTTCCATCGAGATACGAATTGACTTGAGTTGGAGGTTGCAGTAAATAGACGACACATGCAGATGCACTCTGCTGCGGTCACTGGTAGCAGTACTCCAGAAATCTGGAGTGGGCGAACCCGCTGTAATACACGTGTGAAAGCTGTCAGACACGTGCGCCGGACAAGACGTGGCTTCAACGCGTGGGTCCCCCTCCCCACCCGCATCCCGAGCAACGCGACAAACCCAACCCACGCCCCCATCCCCTTCCTTCCACTCCTATAAACACATCCCCTCACCATCTCACGTTCTCCTCATCAAAACCATTACACAACCCTCTCAAATTATCTCCCCCCGCCCACCCCTCCCCTCCCCTCCCCTCTTTCATTCCTCGAATGGATACCAGATCTCCATCTTGTTCAGAAGCCGAGAAGCGCCGGCGCAGTTCGCATGCGCTGCGCCGTCGACGTGCGGCGACGAGAGTGCACAGAAAATATCGTCGGACGGCGTTCTGCGGCGAGCCGTCGTCGCCGCTGTCGCTGCAGAGGAAAGTGCTGGAGCTTCGGCGCCTCGTTCCCGGCGGCCGCGACATGCCCGCGGAGCGCCTCTTCATGTGCACCGCCGACTACATCTTCCATCTCAGGCTGCGCGTGCGTTTGCTCAAAGCGCTTACCAAGTTGTGCATGCCATGACCATTGATTATACTTATATTTGTTGTTAGAGGGTATATATATATATATACATATATCTGTGTTGTATGTACGTACGTAGTAGTTTTGTGATAAAGTGATCGACGGATTAGAGGAGTTTCTATATATATATATATAATATATATATATATAGTAGATTGATTTGTTTGAGGTTGGGTTTTGGTGATTGTTTTTACATTATTTGTTTGTTAGTATTAGATTTGATTGATTGGATTGGTTTGAGACGACTTTTAAGCCCCAAGGCATTTCCCCTGCAGCTTGTAAGTTATTCTTGTTATAGCTCAGAAAACGGCGCTGTAAGTTTTTTTTTTTTTTTTTTTTTTTTTTTTTTTTTTTTTTTTTTTTTTTTTTTTTTTTTGTAGACGTGACAATATAACTCACTCATCAAGATCGACATTTTAATAAGTTCCACATTTCATATCTGATAAATTAAACTGATTATAAAAATAATATTAATCAATATTATTTGTATATATATTTGCATTCCGAAACACATGGTGGAGGGTCATTCTATTTTTAAAGAGAAACATAATTAACTATCTTATTTTTTTTAGTAATTATCATCTGATAACATTGATTAGCTAAATTGAAGACCAACAAATATTATTATTTTTTTATATATAAAATACATTTTTTTTCTTCAGAAAGTATTTCACAAAGTGTTAAGACAGGATGCATATCCTTAGACCTCGATTAATTCCTTTCTTGTTGATTCGCATGATAACATTCTTCTTTTTAAGTAGCTAAAGGAACAATATATGCTATCCGGTTACTTTGATATAGTTCTCACTTACTACAGAGAACTCTTTTTAACTTATTTTATATATAAAAAAATTAATATTTTGTTTGCCTTCAATTTAGCTAATCAATGTTACACCAAAAGTTGGCGAAATGCAAATTTTTAACATACCCGTATTTATATCTGCAATAGATTATATACCTGAATTCTCACATAATTGTATTAATCCCTAAAACGCTTTTGGCAAAAAATTTATTAAGATTGTTCTGAATGATTACAAAGTGAAAATTAAAAATTAACAGAGATGGCTGAACCAAATAGCAGGAGAAAGCATAGTAAATGTGGGGTAGAAGGTGGTAGCACAATCTGATTGAAACGTACAAAAACACAGTAAGACCGACTTTAGTCTCTCCGAAAGGTTACTAACTATATATATATATATATATATATATATATATATATATATATACAACAAAAAGAAAAAAAAAAAATTATGTAAGACCTAAAATCATGTGAGAAGGAAGTAATTAATGAAGAGTAAAAAGATTCACCAAGTGCAGGGTTCATCAACCCAGGCAATCAGGAGTTTCACTTTCAGCTATACCCAAAACAAACGCAGAGAAATTGCAAAAAAAAAAAAAAAATGAGCTCCATAAAACTACGGTGATATTTACTAAGAATGTATTTACAAAAATATTACAGCACCAATAGCAGAGTAAATTCTAAAATGGAGGCTAAAAGCAAATGCAGTATGTAAAACTATCACCACCATAATAATACTCTTGCAGCTTTGCATAAGCTTTGCCCGGAGAGACGCATATCCAGCTAAAGATCCTAAAATTATCCCTACTGCTCCCTTTTTATCTTTCTGCAACCTGGTATAATTGGTAATGGAAAAGAATGAATGCACTACTAGACCAGGTGGGCCGTATTTCACGGCATTAGGAGTTCTGAAGAGAAGAAAGCCACTGTTCTATGAAACTCTTGCCCTCTGCATAAAAGGAATATACAAGATTATGAGAAGTGTAGCTGTTTAATATAATTAGATTAAGCATTATCACAAGTTCGGAAAGAATTTGAAGCAAACAAAAGCAGTAAGTTTCAAATGCGGGTATTAGCAGATTGTAATTATGCCGAGCAACAGTCTATCAGAGCAACGTAGCAGCACTAAAAGGCTTTCTTACGTTCGAGCTCTTTACAGTGCAACCTTACACATATGAAACAATTGAATTACCATCACTATTTGATTCACAATAATATAAGAAATTAAAATAGGCAAAAAAGCTGCAGAATTTACGCAAGCAACACAAACACCTAAAAAGGGAAACTGGAGGAGCCTCCAAGTTACCTAGTACAACTGTATCAAGTGCTAAATGAATGTGAAGAAACTTTTCTATCTCCTAAGGCAACATCCCCCTGTATAAAGGTGCTTGCCAGAATATTGTTCAATCCATCAAACAGTTATATCCAGAGCCCAATAGATATAGGCAATGAAGACGGCGTATACATCTGTGAGTTCAGCTCATATAAAAAGAAAACTATGAATAGTTTTTTCTTAAAAATAAAACAGATTCAATTACCACGAAATCAACTATAAAATAAGCAAGAACCATTTACAAAACCAATAAAGTGCCTATCTTAGAATGTATTGCATGTCTAAAAATCTAGCTATGCCATTGCGAGGATTTGAGAATTTCTCAATAGCCTGAAAATAGCTTTTAAATCCATGAAATAATCTAAGAAGGTAGATTATCAGAAGCTCATAAGCTTCAATCTTAAAAAATCACCTATTTATGCCAAACTCTCATCTTTTTTCCAAATATATGTCAACATGTTAGCTCATGTGGTTGCATATGTAAGAGGGACAAACATATTTCTGATAAGATCTGCAAAACTCAAAGACCAAAATGTGCCAGCTTGTAAGGTGAAAGACGAAGTACCAACTTACAAGTTTGTAGAGTTTGTTCTCACAAGTGGGAAAAAAATGTTTGACTTATTCTCCAAAACTAGCGCCAAGTTAAAAAGGCTATTATATTTACTGTAATGGGTAAAATTGTGAATCAATGTATCCAAACAGCAACAAAGAATGCCTGAA
This sequence comes from Tillandsia fasciculata, assembly GCA_029168755.2. NCBI lineage: Eukaryota > Viridiplantae > Streptophyta > Magnoliopsida > Poales > Bromeliaceae > Tillandsia > Tillandsia fasciculata. Next base: position 28,528,754 of record CM054933.1, on the reverse strand, counting down.
GTCACTATTTAAGTGCTTACGTTCAACAATTAATCTTTACAAATCGGAAAACCTTATTTCCTCTGTGTTAGGCCAACTACAAGGATCAGCTCATAATATCTGCTACACCAGCATCGGAGATAAAAGAGTTGCACCGTACGAGTTGATCTGTAATCTTAAAATATTCCAACAGTTTGACCACATTGCTTAAAGGACCTCTTCGGATGTATGAATATGTTGTTTCACATATCTCTTTTGTTGACTTAAGAGACTTGTGATAGTTATAGGTCAATGGGAGTATGAAAGAAGATGTCGATAAACCATATAGAATCTCTGAATTTTTTATTTCTTCCCATCATTATGATAAATCACATCGTAGGTCGAATAAACTACCCTAAAAAATAATGACTATGAGGATCTTACAGTGAACATAAATCAAACCCCTATGTTGCAATCGCGAAATGAAAACCTCACAATGCTAGCGTTATCACAAAATAAATAGCTCTAACATCCAAATGGAGCATAAATGTGTTGAGCATTTCAAAATTATAACCTGTAATACGAAAATTTGTGACGAATGTCAATTAGTACTGGAATTCCACATCTACCAGATCACGTGCCAGGGAATTTTAGTCCTGGCTAAAATGGAATTAGCAAGAACTGTTTGCTCATAAATATTCTTGCAGCCTAAATGCCAAGGGGTATCCAATAATTTCTCCTATAGTACATGGTCAGGTTATTAACCACACATGTAGAGAATTACTGCAGGAATGTGATATTCCAACAAGTACTAGAATGCCAGAAATATAAACAATGCAAAGCAAATTTCTAGCAACTACAAAGTCAATACCAGATAAAGTTCACTAACCAGAGAGATTACTCGCGCCCAAAGAACGAATTTTTACACTCTTCTCCGGCTTGCCGAGCCCACGCCGATAGCACGGGACCAAGACGGCAAAGCTGCTGTCGGCAGCGGTCTCGCACTGGAATTCGTGCGCATGAGGCTCCGACCACCCGACCGACCAATCGGAACCATCTGAATCATCCGATTCAGACCCCGACATGCATCCACCATCCGAGGGCACAATAACTACATCAAATTCCCTATCGATCAGCTCATCCTGCCTCTGCCACTTTTTCTTGATCCTTCTAGAAGACGACCGCGCCCTCGGGCCATTAACTGATGAGAATTTTACAGAATCTGGCTCCCTGTAACCGGATGGGAAATCGGGAAAAGAGATATTGGTGGTTTTCTCATGATCTTTTCTTCCCCAAAGCCACTGGGAGAGGCGGGTGAAAACCACTGACATTTTGAATCGAGAAATCCGCTTTAATCCTAGATATTGCCGCAGGAAAGATCAAAGTTAATCAAACCTAGTTTTCTCCAAAAAAAAAAAAAAAAAAAAAAAAAACCTTTTAAACAATAGATCCTATCTTTCTCAGAAATAAATTGATCAGAATAGTTCCTCTTCTACAAACTGAGGAATTAAACAATCAATTTTCCCAGAAAAAAGACAATAACCCTAGTTAAAACCAATAACACTTCTCAATGAAAAGGGGCAACCAAAAAAAAAAAATGAAAAAAAATCCTAGAATTCAACAATTTCTGAAATTCCCATTCTAATAAAAGGATCTTACCAAGAACACTTCCACAAATTCCAATTCCCAATCCGAAATAGTACGTCCC
>CM054933.1:28435685-28521988 GCA_029168755.2 Tillandsia fasciculata | reverse complement strand
TATATATATATATATATATCTGTGTTGTATGTACGTACGTAGTAGTTTTGTGATAAAGTGATCGACGGATTAGAGGAGTTTCTATATATATATATAATATATATATATATAGTAGATTGATTTGTTTGAGGTTGGGTTTTGGTGATTGTTTTTACATTATTTGTTTGTTAGTATTAGATTTGATTGATTGGATTGGTTTGAGACGACTTTTAAGCCCCAAGGCATTTCCCCTGCAGCTTGTAAGTTATTCTTGTTATAGCTCAGAAACGGCGCTGTAAGTTTTTTTTTTTTTTTTTTTTTTTTTTTTTTTTTTTTTTTTTTTTTTTTTTTTTGTAGACGTGACAATATAACTCACTCATCAAGATCGACATTTTAATAAGTTCCACATTTCATATCTGATAAATTAAACTGATTATAAAAATAATATTAATCAATATTATTTGTATATATATTTGCATTCCGAAACACATGGTGGAGGGTCATTCTATTTTTAAAGAGAAACATAATTAACTATCTTATTTTTTTTAGTAATTATCATCTGATAACATTGATTAGCTAAATTGAAGACCAACAAATATTATTATTTTTTTATATATAAAATACATTTTTTTCTTCAGAAAGTATTTCACAAAGTGTTAAGACAGGATGCATATCCTTAGACCTCGATTAATTCCTTTCTTGTTGATTCGCATGATAACATTCTTCTTTTTTAAGTAGCTAAAGGAACAATATATGCTATCCGGTTACTTTGATATAGTTCTCACTTACTACAGAGAACTCTTTTTAACTTATTTTATATATAAAAAAATTAATATTTTGTTTGCCTTCAATTTAGCTAATCAATGTTACACCAAAAGTTGGCGAAATGCAAATTTTTAACATACCCGTATTTATATCTGCAATAGATTATATACCTGAATTCTCACATAATTGTATTAATCCCTAAAACGCTTTTGGCAAAAAATTTATTAAGATTGTTCTGAATGATTACAAAGTGAAAATTAAAAATTAACAGAGATGGCTGAACCAAATAGCAGGAGAAAGCATAGTAAATGTGGGGTAGAAGGTGGTAGCACAATCTGATTGAAACGTACAAAAACACAGTAAGACCGACTTTAGTCTCTCCGAAAGGTTACTAACTATATATATATATATATATATATATATATATATATATATATATATACACAAAAAGAAAAAAAAAAATTATGTAAGACCTAAAATCATGTGAGAAGGAAGTAATTAATGAAGAGTAAAAATAGATTCACCAAGTGCAGGGGTTCATCAACCCAGGCAATCAGGAGTTTCACTTTCAGCTATACCCAAAACAAACGCAGAGAAATTGCAAAAAAAAAAAAAAAATGAGCTCCATAAAACTACGGTGATATTTACTAAGAATGTATTTACAAAATATTACAGCACCAATAGCAGAGTAAATTCTAAAATGGAGGCTAAAAGCAAATGCAGTATGTAAAACTATCACCACCATAATAATACTCTTGCAGCTTTGCATAAGCTTTGCCCGGAGAGACGCATATCCAGCTAAAGATCCTAAAATTATCCCTACTGCTCCCTTTTTATCTTTCTGCAACCTGGTATAATTGGTAATGGAAAAGAATGAATGCACTACTAGACCAGGTGGGCCGTATTTCACGGCATTAGGAGTTCTGAAGAGAAGAAAGCCACTGTTCTATGAAACTCTTGCCCTCTGCATAAAAGGAATATACAAGATTATGAGAAGTGTAGCTGTTTAATATAATTAGATTAAGCATTATCACAAGTTCGGAAAGAATTTGAAGCAAAAAAAAGCAGTAAGTTTCAAATGCGGGTATTAGCAGATTGTAATTATGCCGAGCAACAGTCTATCAGAGCAACGTAGCAGCACTAAAAGGCTTCTTACGTTCGAGTTCTTTACAGTGCAACCTTACACATATGAAACAATTGAATTACCATCACTATTTGATTCACAATAATATAAGAAATTAAAAGAGGCAAAAAAGCTGCAGAATTTACGCAAGCAACACAAACACCTAAAAAGGGAAACTGGAGGAGCCTCCAAGTTACCTAGTACAACTGTATCAAGTGCTAAATGAATGTAAAGAAACTTTTCTATCTCCTAAGGCAGCATCCCCCTGTATGAAGGTGCTTGCCAGAATATTGTTCAATCCATCAAACAGTTATATCCAGAACCCAAAAGATATAGGCAATGAAGACGGCGTATACATCTGTGAGTTCAGCTCATATAGAAAGAAAACTATGAATAGTTTTTTCTTAAAAATAAAACAGATTCAATTACCACGAAATCAACTATAAAATAAGCAAGAACCATTTACAAAACCAATAAAGTGCCTATCTTAGAATGTATTGCATGTCTAAAAATCTAGCTATGCCATTGCGAGGATTTGAGAATTTCTCAATAGCCTGAAAATAGCTTTTAAATCCATGAAATAATCTAAGAAGGTAGATTATCAGAAGCTCATAAGCTTCAATCTTAAAAAATCACCTATTTATGCCAAACTCTCATCTTTTTTCCAAATATATGTCAACATGTTAGCTCATGTGGTTGCATATGTAAGAGGGACAAACATATTTCTGATAAGATCTGCAAAACTCAAAGACCAAAATGTGCCAGCTTGTAAGGTGAAAGACGAAGTACCAACTTACAAGTTTGTAGAGTTTGTTCTCACAAGTGGGAAAAAATGTTTGACTTATTCTCCAAAACTAGCGCCAAGTTTAAAAAGGCTATTATATTTACTGTAATGGGTAAAATTGTGAATCAATGTATCCAAACAGCAACAAAGAATGCCTGAAGTCACTATTTAAGTGCTTACGTTCAACAATTAATCTTTACAAATCGGAAAACCTTATTTCCTCTGTGTTAGGCCAACTACAAGGATCAGCTCATAATATCTGCTACACCAGCATCGGAGATAAAAGAGTTGCACCGTACGAGTTGATCTGTAATCTTAAAATATTCCAACAGTTTGACCACATTGCTTAAAGGACCTCTTCGGATGTATGAATATGTTGTTTCACATATCTCTTTTGTTGACTTAAGAGACTTGTGATAGTTATAGGTCAATGGGAGTATGAAAGAAGATGTCGATAACCATATAGAATCTCTGAATTTTTTATTTCTTCCCATCATTATGATAAATCACATCGTAGGTCGAATAAACTACCCTAAAAAATAATGACTATGAGGATCTTACAGTGAACATAAATCAAACCCCTATGTTGCAATCGCGAAATGAAAACCTCACAATGCTAGCGTTATCACAAAATAAATAGCTCTAACATCCAAATGGAGCATAAATGTGTTGAGCATTTCAAAATTATAACCTGTAATACGAAAATTTGTGACGAATGTCAATTAGTACTGGAATTCCACATCTACCAGATCACGTGCCAGGGAATTTTAGTGCTGGCTAAAATGGAATTAGCAAGAACTGTTTGCTCATAAATATTCTTGCAGCCTAAATGCCAAGGGGTATCCAATAATTTCGCCTATAGTACATGGTCAGGTTATTAACCACACATGTAGAGAATTACTGCAGGAATGTGATATTTCAACAAGTACTAGAATGCCAGAAATATAAACAATGCAAAGCAAATTATTAGCAGCTACAAAGTCAATACCAGATAAAGTTCACTAACCAGAGAGATTACTCGCGCCCAAAGAACGAATTTTTACACTCTTCTCCGGCTTGCCGAGCCCACGCCGATAGCACGGGACCAAGACGGCAAAGCTGCTGTCGGCAGCGGTCTCGCACTGGAATTCGTGTGCATGAGGCTCCGACCACCCGACCGACCAATCGGAACCATCTGAATCATCCGATTCCGATTCCGACCCCGACATGCATCCACCATCCGAGGGCACAATAACTACATCAAATTCCCTATCGATCAGCTCATCCTGCCTCTGCCACTTTTTCTTGATCCTTCTAGAAGACGACCGCGCCCTCGGGCCATTAACTGATGAGAATTTTACAGAATCTGGCTCCCTGTAACCGGATGGGAAATCGGGAAAAGAGATATTGGTGGTTTTCTCATGATCTTTTCTTCCCCAAAGCCACTGGGAGAGGCGGGTGAAAACCACTGACATTTTGAATCGAGAAATCCGCTTTAATCCTAGATATTGCCGCAGGAAAGATCAAAGTTAATCAAACCTAGTTTTCTCCAAAAAAAAAAAACCTTTTAAACAATAGATCCTATCTTTCTCAGAAATAAATTGATCAGAATAGTTCCTCTTCTACAAACTGCGGAATTAAACAATCAATTTTCCCAGAAAAAGACAATAACCCTAGTTAAAACCAAGAACACTTCTCAATGAAAAGGGGCAACCAAAAAAAAGAAAAAAAATCCTAGAATTCAACAATTTCTGAAATTCCCATTCTAATAAAAGGATCTTACCAAGAACACTTCCACAAATTCCAATTCCCAATCCGAAATAGTACGTCCCTTAGGGCATCAACGGCCCCGGGGGCGATCGAACGCTTCCCCAATCCCTAATTCTTCGAGTAAGAGATTTTTTTTAAAAAAAAAAAAATCGGGGGAAGAGAATTTGTGAAGTAGCTGACGCAAAGCACGGAGAGCGAGGAGAGTGCGTCGTCTTATTTTGATTTCCTCGAATTTTTGATATATTATAATTATAATTGAAGGGCTGTGATTCGCGTAGAGATCTTTTCCGGAAGATCTCGTCCGTCTGATCGCGCGCCGCCGTCCCAACCAATCATCAGGTTCCGATCGGTTAAAGACGAGAAATTAGAAGATAAAATAAGATTCATTGAATCTGACTTATCACGGAATATAATGAATGCATCTACAGTATTAAAGAAAAAATCCTCCTTAATAACAACATATGCAAAATAATATTAACAGTAGTAATTAATAAATTTATTATATTTAATAAATTTGGTAGCTAGTTTTATATATATATATATATATATATATATATATATATTCCTAGCGTCACGTTTAAATCGAGTTCATTGACTTTTCAAAGAGTAAGAATTATTGTGTGAGATATTAAATGTATCGATTAAGACTCTTATTAATATTTATCAAATTACATTATGTAACCCTTTAAGACTCTTATTAGTATTACTAGTGTATCAAATTGTCCGGCCAAATTGAATGAAACAAGAGTTGATCAATTGCGACATCTACCTACGGCTGGAACTTGGACCAGATTTGGGTCGAATCATACTTGTCCAAGTCTGGTCCAAAAAATATATTTGATTTCAGCTCGATTTTTTGTCCAATATTTAAAAAAATTAAGGTCCGGTTCAAGCCCAAGTCCAAGCCCAAGCCCAATGCCCAATATTCATCCGATTTCATTGAGACATATTTTATGCATTTGTCAAATAGCGTGCATATATATATATACGGGTATATATAAGTGTACACCCCTTATGGTTTACATCTCATTGGTCACATCGAAGTGACCAGTGAAGGAAGCCCACCCCAGGATGGGGTGAGGTGTAGGATGTACACCCCTTATGGGGTGTACACTTAGCATATATATATATATATATATATATATATATATATATATAATCCGGCTGTTGTACGAGCACTAAATAATTTGTGCTTGTAAGTTTTCTACCATAAAATTTGCCCATTTGACTAATTTTATTTTTTTGATCATTCTATTTCATCAACCACTCACTTAATCCAAGGGACTTACTATTATTCTAACCACATATTTTTTTATTCAAATATTGAAAACCTACAGCACCAATGACTACTTTTAAAAGCATAAGAGCTTAATTCTCTCTCTCTCTCTCTCTCTCTCTCTCTCTCTCTCTCTCTATATATATATATATATATAGACTATTATATTATTAATAGCACCAAGTTATTTGTATTATTAAATTTTTGACCCTTCAACGAAAGAATGTGCGGTTAGGATGACAACAGACCCTAGGGTTTAGTTGGCGGTTGAAAAAATAGCATGACCTAACGGATGAAAATGATTAAAAGGATAGATTTAATGGCGAAAAATTTTGTAGCATCAAGTGCTTGGTGCTATCGATAGCATAGTAGCCAGACTATATATATATATATATATATATATATATATATATATATATATATATATATATATATATATAGACTATTATATTATTAATAGCACCAAGTTATTTGTATTATTAAATTTTTGACCCTTCAACGAAATGATGTGCGGTTAGGATGACAGCAGACCCTAGTTATTTGTATTTTTAAAAGCATAGCAGCTCAATTATATATATATATATATATATATATATATATATATATATATATATATATATATATAAAATTGAGCTGCTATGCTTTTAAAAATACTTAGTGCTTATAAATTTCCAGCCTAGGATGAAAAGAAGTGCGATTAGGATGATAGTGAAACTCTTGGTTGGTAGAATAATATGATCTAATTTGTAAAATTAGTCAAAGAGATATATATCTAATGGTAGAAAACTTAGTATTTTTTAAAAGGGGCAATTTTCTATATATCCCTAAAAATTTTTCTGTTTTCATATTTACCTTTCTTAGAAGGCTAATATTAAAACTACCCTTCTTACGTTCCAACTTCTTTTTGGAACTACCGTTATCTGTGTGTAATTACTATTTTGCCCTTTCAAATATACCCTAAACCCTAAACTCTAAAACCCTAAACCCCTAAACCATAAAACCCTAAACCCTAAAACGCTAAACCCTAAACCCTAAAAAACCCTAAAATCCTAAACCCTAAACCCTAGAACCCTAAAAAATCCTAAACCCTAAACCCTAAAACCCTAAACCCTAACTAAAAAATTCTAAACCCTAAACCCGAGCAAAATAGATATATCTGATAGTTTTCAACTCCGATTATTATTTAACTCTAGTTTAACCCTAGTTAACTTAACAAAGGGAAACGGTAGGGGTATTTTTAATAACGATGGAACGTATGAAGGGTATATTGGAAAGAAAAAAATAAGAGGGGTAAATCAGATATTTCTTCAGATTTCACTGTTACACAGGCAATTATTCCTTTTAAAAACATAGTTATTAGACTATATATATATATATAGATATATATATATATATATATATATATATATATATATATATATATAATTAGGCTGGAATATTATCGATAGCACCAAGTGATTTGTGCTATCAAGTTTTTAGCCCTTGGATTAAGAAATGCGCGGTTATGATGATAGTGGTCCACTAGGGTTTAGTGGGTGATTGGTTGAATAGTAAAAATCTTATGGGACCATTATAATCCCAACCGCACATACTTTCATCCAAAGGCTAAAAACTTGCTAGCACCAATTGCTTGGTGCTATCGATAGTATTCCAGCGGACTCATATATATATATAATATATATATATATATATAAAAGAGAGAGAGAGAAAGCTAGGCTGGAATACTATTAATAGTACCAAGTCATTGGTAGTATTAACTTTTTAACTCTTAGATTAAAAAATATATGGTTGAGATGATAGTGGGCCTCTTGGGTTTAATAGGTAGTTGGAAAATAGTAAAATCTAACAGGTGAAAATGATCAAAGGAGTTGATCTAAGGGTAAAAAACTTGATAGCACCAATAACTTGGTACTATTAATAGTATAGTACCCGGACTCTCTCTCCTCTCTCTCTCTCTCTCTCTCTCTCTCTCTCTCTCTCTCTCTCTCTCTCTCTCTCTCTCTATATATATATATATATATATATATATATATATATATAATATATAATATATATATTAGAACTTATATGCTTTTAGGCTGCGTTTGGAATCGGGTTAAGGTGGAATTGGCTAAACGGGGATAAGTATAAAGTACGGAACTAGAGCGAAAAAGCGTTTGGGATGGTTCCAGGGATAAGGAATTTTGTGTTTGATTTAATAATGAGGAATAGGAGGAATAATGAGGATAAGTGGAGTAAATTACCTTTTTGCCCTCAAGAGTTAATATGTGATAAAAGTTGTTAAAATTTAATTAGTTCGTTTTAATTAATGGATTAATGGTTAAAAAAATAGAAATAAAATTATAATTATAATTATTATATTATTTAAAAATAATATTTAATTTAATTTTTTATTTTCTCAAATTAAAATTAAAATTTAAAATATAAAATTTTAATATTTTAATTCTAAGATTTAAAATTTTATAATATTTATTTTAAATAATAATTTTTTAACATAAAATTTTTTTAAAATTTGAAAAAATCGTATATTTGCTAAATATTTGTAAATTTTTGCCCTCAAGCTTTATTATGTGATTAAAATTTTGTAAAATTATTTTTTTCGTTTTAATTAATGGATTAATGGTTTAAAAAAATAGAAATAAAATTATAATCATAATTAAATTATATTATTTAAAAATAATATTTAATTTAATATTTTATTTTTTCAAATTAAATTTAAAATTTCAAACATAAAATTTCAACATTTAAATTTTAAAATTTAAAATTTTATAATATTAATGTGTGATGATGAGAGTGTATTGGGATGAGAGAAAGGAGGTGGGATGAAGGAAATGAGAGAGAGAAGAGAGAGAAATTTGTGATGATGAGAGTGTATTGGGAAGAGAGAAAGGAGGGGAGAGGAGAGAGAGAGAGGAGAGAGTTTTTATTAAAATAATATATTGGGAGGAGATAAAGTAGGGGAGAAGGGTAATATGGTAAAAATTTTAATATTAAAATAATAGGATGGGATTTGTTATACCAGCTATTCTCCTTATTCTGGATTAAGCAATACCAAATGATTCCAGGAGCGTTTGGGAGAATAAGGGGGATAAACCCGCTATTCCCGGTTCTGTACCAATACCAAACGGCCCCTTAAAAGCACAAGCTCATTCATACTTGTGAATTTTTTACTATTGAATTTGTATTGAAATTTGTATTTTTTATTTATTATTTTTTTAGTTGAATTTACAATAGCACAAATTCCAATAAAAATTCAATCGTAAAAAATTCATAAGCATAAATTGACTTGTACGTTTATATATATATAATATATATATTATATATATATATATATATTATATATATATATATATATATATATATATATATATATATAGGCTCCTATACTTTCGAAAGTACGGAGGATTTCATACTTATAAATTATTTTCAAAGATGAGACATTCGATTCGGCGATTAGTTTTGTTAGACTTGATATATAATATTAGAATTATTTAGAAACCAAATTTTATAATTTTTTAATTTCGTTTGCCTAGCGAATGTGTAGCCCTAAAATAAAAGGTTGAAATTTTTTTTTTTTTTTAATAAAAAATAATGATAAAAGACTCAAATTTTAAATCAAAAGTTTTGGTCTCACTCTTGATGTTTAGTAAATTTTTCTACACCGTTGAATTTACAAATGTGTCACATCGACCGTTAAAATAGTAATTTTTGAGACTCTTTGATCACTTTATAAATGATGCCGAAAAATTAAAAAATTTAGTTTTCAAATAATTCTAATAACGTAAATCATATATAACAAAGACAATCGTCGAATCGAATGTTATATCATTAAAAATAACTCATAAGCACGAGGCCTCGTACTTTTATTTTGTTAAATTATTTATTTTTTAATTTTTTTGGTTAAAATCAGAAAAATTGCTTTTTTGATGGCAAATGTTATAAGTTTATTGGGGATAAAAATAAAGTTTAGATATAAACCATCAAATTCGAAGGGTTTTTCAGTTAGTACATTCAAACGTATTTGTGATAGTTATAAAGAATTAGTAATGTTTTAAACTTTGGAGGGTTATTGATGAAATTATAACTTCTCAAAAGGGTATTTATGAAATTATTTATTTTCTAAAATACTAAAAATTTATAAGATGTTTATAAATCTTAGGGTGAGTGACAACGCAAAATTAACATGCAGCATTTTTAAAAATAAAATGAGGACCAGTTAATTTTTTATTTTGTCTAGGATTCAACTATAGGTCATTTACAAATAGACCTCTCAATTTTTTTGATTAAAATTTTTAATTCTTAATTTTTTATTTGATTTTTTAAATTTACCAACTTAAAAAATTCTTGAAATTTTAAGTACTCTATTAACTATCAACCATTAGTTGGTTTAATTTTTATTTTCTGAAAAATAATTAAAATTGTTGATAAAATCACCAACAATTTAATAAAACTCTTAATTTTATACTAAAATCATTCAAAAAGCCGAGTGTCTATTTCAAAAATGATATAGTGGGGGGTTCTTTATGCATATTTACTTTCAAGATATGGACCGGTTCTTGGGTGACGTGGTGGATCGTGTCCAGGGGATAAGTACTCATAGAGCGGCGACACTGGTCCTCTTCCTTCGGGGTACACGTCTGTGGCCGCGGAGCCACGAGAGCCAAAAAGTGTTCCAACTCCGATTCCCCCCAAATTTCCCTCCCCTGCGAGATCGACTGCGATCGAAGCGAATGGAAAAGATGGGGGCCGCCGATTCCCAGATCGAAGATCTCCTCGATCAGAAGAAGCGCGTGAAGAACCCTCTCGTTCCCATCGGTATCCCTCTCCTTCTCCTCAAATTCCTTGATCTAAACCTATCTTTCTCATCTCGTTTTAGTAGATTTTTTGTTTCATATGATCGTATAATTGGGTGTTAGCTTTGTTTTGGTTGTTGTTGCTTTGCCCTAATTTTGCCAATCCGAACTTCACAAGTTTTTTCCTTAAATTTTGATCACGATTTCGTTATGTTCTTGGTAATTGCATCATTAGTTTTTTTTGGCAAATAAGTATATTGATAATTTAGGTATGATTTACTCTTAGCTACTTTTGTTTCTCATTGCTGTGCGCTTAATAAAAACTTGTTGTTTCAGTTATTTGTAATAAGAAGGGGTCGATTGTGTCAGTAATTTTACGGAGAAAATGGAGGAATTCTATTGAATGTAATTCTGATGCTTCGCGGTTATGATTCTTGAAAAACTAGTAACAGATTGTGATGATTTGTACGTTGCAAATTTGTTTCTGTTATTTTTGGGAAATTTTGTGAGTTGCTTAGGGTCTAAAGACTCTAAACACTGCAAAGATTTAAGGTATTACGTCCGTTTATTCATCATTTTGCTCGAACACGTTGTCGGCCAGTACTATTGTATTTACGAACAAAATTGATTACAATTAGTCGCTTCCATCACCATGTCGTATTAAATCAATTTGTCTACTTTTTGAATCTTTGGCTCTTAATTGGTTCATACATGTACTTTTTATATGACTAAAGTTTGCAATGCAATCAAGCATTTTGCTGTAATGTACTCTTTGAATGAAAATGTGGTGGAAATAAAGCTACCTTAGAAGCTTGTTCAACAGGCCTTGTCAAAACAATAATGATTGAAACATATTAGGGCAACATTTAATAGTTTCATATATCTTTAACTTGTTCTAGCAGCTTGTCACGATTACCTTAGCAGTTGAATGTCCAAAAGAGGCGCCCTAGTTTTGTGATACTTCCTGTTTTTTATATTCATATGATCTTTCCGAACTTGCTAAAGTTCTAGGGCTCCTTCAACAACCCTTTTTGAAGCAACTTGTTCTCATTTCTTTCTATAATAACTTAATTTGCTACGTCAGCCGAGTACCTTAGACGACTGCCACTTTCATATTCTGAGTCCTGCTTTAGGAGTGGAATCTCAAGGAATGATCATGCAAACAAGACAAGAACTGTCCTTTGCGTTAAACTAGTTCCCTTGGTAATGATCACATAATTGCCTGAGCTGCTTCCTCATCTCCTAATGTATTTCTTATTTACATGTCACGAAAGAAGACAATTACTACGTTTTTTTTTTCCAGGTTTTTAGAAGGCTCTAAAGTAACGTTAAAAGTTGATAGTTTGAAATTATTTGGTGGTTAGTCAAATATAAGAAATCCCTAGTGCAACTCACCATGTATATAAACTCTGATGCTTAAATAGCTCTTCTTTTTTAGGAGTGTTCCTATATTCACCTTCTGAAGTAGAGGGCTTAAGTCAATCTTTACCTATTTCCTACAACTAGAATTTATTGTACAGCAACTTAAAACTGCTTGACTACTTGCACTTTGTTTCCCACAGTGACTGCTTCACCTTTCCTCCTTTCCTTCACCTTCTCTCTCTCTTTCTGTGTGCGTGTGTGTGTGTGTGTGTGTGTACAAGAAGATGAAGCTTCATGACTCCTTGAGGCAACAAAACATATGTTCAATACCTTCATATCTCTTGTGGCATTTGTAATACAAACTTGAGGAAACAAAAAAGATATCTGATATATCAGATTTCTTGTGCACTTGACTATATTAAGAACAATTGGCTACACTTTCATTTGCTTTATATTAGACACATGGAGTCTAGACCTTGTTCATATTTGTTATGATTATTTTGGTTGGGGAATCATTAGCTCACTGTAACGCAATTAGTCACCTTTTTCCAGTAAGAGAGGACATGATTATGTTTAGAAATATCATGATACTCTTGGTTTCTTGGATGTGCTTAATGTTGTTTCTTGGGCATGGGATTATCGGATCTCATGTCAGCAAATGACTATATTCTAGAGTGATATCAGTTGTTATGATGCGGAAATTATGATGCCTAATTGGGCCTGTCCTTTTGGGTTGTTAAATTTAGCTTGGTGGAAAAACATAATTTTTGTGTGATTAACTGCTTATGGCTTTGTTGATCTTTCCCGGTTGGTACATCGTTTGTTATATTCAGATTCAACATTTTTCAGATTGATATGTTTTTTTATATTCAGAGTTGATATTTTAACATTGAAATAACTTGAGGTACACTTAACTTTCAAGCACCTCTATCCTATACTTTTGTGTGAAGATCCTATGTGAGAAATGAGTAGAAGTCATGAGTAGATGTTATGAACGAGTGGACATTTTGATGATTTGAAATAATTGACTTTTAAGACATTATGAAACTAAAGATCTCTGGAACATTGTAAGATTAACAATCTAATGAATTTCAGTTGTTTTTATAGGTTACACTTGAGCACCACTTGTATTAGTAACATTATAATGTTTGATGCTGAATGAAATAAATGTTTATTCTGATTAGGTTTCCTTTCTCTAAATGATATCCCTAGTTGACAAAACAATTTTCTCTTTGATGAATTTTACATTAGGAAACTGATCATGAATAGTGTGGTGAACTTTGGTTGTTCTCGTATCTAACATAAAGTTTCTCAGGTGCACTATTAACTGCTGGTGTGCTCACAGCCGGTCTAATCAGCTTTAGGCAAGGAAATTCTCACTTAGGTCAGAAGCTGATGAGGGCTCGTGTCGTAGTTCAGGGTGCAACAGTTGCTTTAATGGTCGGGAGTGCTTACTACTATGGGGAACACTTTAGGGGATCAAAGAAATAAAAATATCCTAAATAATGTTATCTAATCATG
Organism: Tillandsia fasciculata; assembly: GCA_029168755.2. NCBI lineage: Eukaryota > Viridiplantae > Streptophyta > Magnoliopsida > Poales > Bromeliaceae > Tillandsia > Tillandsia fasciculata. Next base: position 28,508,636 of record CM054933.1, on the reverse strand, counting down.
TTCTTTATCATGCTTATCATGCTATGTCATATGTACGTGATGTCTTTTTGAAAGATTTTTTGGTGTCAATATCATTGCACCTATAGGTGATTTTTTTTTTCCCCTGCAAATAATTTACTGGTTGATAATTCAGCTGCAAATATCTGACCACAATCTGAGAGAATAAGATTCTAAATTTACTCCGTGTGGTACTAATTTTCTTTTATTATCGACTGCTGTTTTAACACCTTTTAAGGTTGTATCAGTCTGTGATTGTCGAGTGGTTTGATATAGGGCATATTCAGATTTCTGTTCTACTCAAGCATTAACCTTCAGGGACTGAATTAGATGTTTATGATTCTTATAACCAGGTATACTCATTGGGCTAAAATGTTTAAAGGTTTTGACTTACATGTGCTTGTTATGCCTAGCTTCTTGAACTGCTTTCTTTTTCAAAAAGCAGTTAATTATAAAATTTAAAAACAAAAGCTGTAATTTTTGCAGTCTTTGGAAGATTAAACTGGATTGCGGTTCCCACAGCAAACAGGCCCATAGTCTAGCATGGATGGTATAGCCTGATTTGGTCATTATATGTACACTACATAATATTTATTTATACTTCAATAAACTGGATATTCGATTGCTGCTCATGCATCCTCTTCGTAAATGGTCTAGTATTCTTACTTTTTCCTTCTCTTTTCATGTTAATCCTATTTCCTGTTCTTCCTCCATGTGCTTATGCTTTTCCTACCAGCTTGTCCTCTACTGTGTGCTCTACTCTTCCCTATTTTTTCTTTTCTTCAAGTAAACTTAGTGGGCTTTACTGAAGCCCGTATTTTCTGTAATTGATAGCAAACAGCCTAACTATTTCTAAAATATGGGGTTGGTAAAGTCCCAAGTATACCAAACAGACCATTAATGGGTTCAAGTCCAAGGGCCTGTTCGGGCCTGCTATAGGGTGTTCTATTGTTTGACGAAGTATTTTAGAGTAAAGCTATTATAGGGAGTACTCCATTATAATGTTTTCAACAGCATCTCTGTGGCAAAATTAGGAGCTACAAACTGAGTCTTCTGCATGTAGAGCTTAGATTCTCAATTTAATTTTTCATTATAGCGGCGCTTGTAGTTGCCAAATAATGTGCTATATACGACTGTAGTTGAAAGCAGAAGCAAATACTGGGCCAAACGATCACAGGTGTTTGCTGAACCCTTTCAGGTAGCATTTCTTTGCCAACTCTAACCTTCCACGATGTCCCCCCAATTTTGGAGTTTTTCATGATAAAATATACTTCATAAAGCTGAGAAAGTATGAGCTGAGGACACTGGTGTGAATGGCAACAAGCGGCAGTAGGGTTGCCGTAGGCCAACATTCTTCTAGGGTGGCACACCCATGTGAGTGTAGAATTATAGTGATTGGTGACTGCATCAGTGTCCTTTTCTCTTGCTCTCATAGACTTATTTGCAATTAGCTTTGTTGGCCTGTTCTTGTTTAAACTTATGAGCAGTCACTTCTCTTACTAATCAGTCCTTTTTTACTATTTCCGTTCATGCACATGGTCATTGCTAGGTTTATCATGTTTCTAGGCTTCAGTATTAATGTTCTTGGCATGCCCAGCTATGGATTCTTTTGTGGAAAGAGAAAACGTAATTCACATGAGTGAACCTGTTTTAAAATTTTCATACATGGGTACCTAAATATAAATGTATGTAGGTGTGTGACCACCCTTTAGAATTCTACAGTGAATCTTCTTTCGTAACTGTGATCCGATCTGGAAATAGTGAAAAAAATTGTCTTGTTAATCGTCTGAGAATCCAATGAGCTATGGTTTGTACCACTGTATGAACTTCGTCCTATCTCGGGTTATCGTTTCCTGGAGTTGCTGTAGCTGTTTTGTTTCAACATTAGCAGGATATGCTGAGTTATAAATTACACCTTTCAAATAAGAAGAAGGAAATAAAGAAAAACAAAAGCTCAATTATTTTTTGCTTTTCCTATTTGAATAGTGAGCTTCACTGAATCAACCTGGTGATTTGGGTAAGAGGTCTATCCTCCTCGGTTGGGTGGTCCATCTGACAAGCATTTGGAGTTGTTAGTGTGCCCAATAATTGGGAAGCCGTCACTACTATCTCAGATTCCACCACCCTTTGGAGGATGCATATTTTCTTCCTCCCCCCTGACAAGCTGCACAACTTGATTAGTCCATCTTCCCCTTCCAACTTGCTGATTTGATGGCCGTTGTTGGCATTTTAGGGTTTCATTTTCGAGCAGAGTAATGCTTTGGATGTTCTTTATGCAGCTCAAATGGGCGCTAGTGTACTAACTGTGTCTTAGTGTGTGAACCACTTAGTAAGCATATATACCGCAGGTGATTGCTAACTAGTATAGCAATGGATATTGAGGGTACATGTGTAAACATACCCTTTTGAGTAATGCACTAGTTTTTTGCCTAATGCGGCCGCTAATTAGTGATTTAGCCTTTTGCATTTGATTCTCAGCTTGGAAATAAAATCAGTACTTTAATAAGTGATCACCAATTTGGAGTAGTCAAAAGTATTATTCTATCATTTTTACATTCCCCACTCTCATCCATACCAAACCGTGTTACTGATGTACTCGGCCCCTTTTGTTTCTTGGTGTGGAATCCATCAATCAAAACTGCCCCTTAAGAAAGGAGCTTTGTAGCCAACCAAAGTACATCCTTGATGCCACGATAATCTCCTCTTCTCCATGTGCCATCCCTTCTGTAAAGAGGCTGGAAACCTAATAGCATCTATGGACTATGGTGGTATGAGTTGACATTTGTGCCCTAAGCATTAATATTAGGAGGGGAGAAAATATGGGAGGTGACTAGATGGATGATGTCCGCTGCAATTGCAGTAGTTGGGTGAAGAGACTCTTATTATGGGCCACAAAACTTTGATTGATTTGTTACTCTGCTTTTGATTGGTGGGTGTATCTTTCCTAATCTTTAGATCATAAGCTAGCTGGTATATCGATTGTCTCCAATCATAGTTCAACCCACTGCACTAAGTCGGGACACCGTGTATTTGTTCTATCACACTCATTCCTTTGAGTAATAATAACGTCTAATCATACACTATCAGCTTGCCTTTTAAGTACAAGTTGAAATTTCTACAGTGGCATCTTTATGTTGGAAGTTTTAATATTGCTACTAGTTAGATCCTCACAACTAAATGAGGCACGATGTGATTGACTGGGTACCTTCATATCTCATCTTTTGCTTTTGCAGATTTTGAGTCCCACTTGCATGATGCATGTAGATTTGGAGTTAATTTTGGTTTCCTTGTGGAACATCTAAGTTGTTTCAATTTAATTTTCTCTCTCTCCCCCCACCCTCTCTCTCTCTCTCTCTCTCTCTCTCTCTCTCTCTCTCTCTCTATTTCTTTTTTATATTTCTTAAGATTGTTTGGATGTTGAAATCAGTTATTCTTAAATAATTTATTCAGGAAGAAATTTTTCTTGTGTTAATAGACGCAAAAAATTAAGTTTGCATCTCGTCATTCATAATTTAATATATTTTACATGTAAGATAATTTATCTTATTTTAAAGAAATGATTAAAATGCAAAACATGTTATTCAATTTTTAAACGTTTGATCGCATTTCTTATATATCAAATACTATAATTTGTTAAGTAAATTAAAAATATATTCGGAACATGATATTCATATATGCATATGTCCTTAGGTATTCTAATTGTGACTGCGTGTTTATGTGCATAGTCGACGAGCCTCAAAGCTAGTTACCAGCTTCCCTGGTTATGTTACTTGAGGTGATTGTTTTGTGCTGAACATCTATATAATAAAGGATGCTGTAACATTGGAAACCACATATTTTTTTAGTATAAATTGGTTTTTTCTTTTTCTTTTTCTTTTTGGTTGTCTTTTCCTATTTTGGCAGCTGGTTGTTGGCTTGTAGTACTGTAGCAGGCTTAGCTCAATTTAACTGTAATTCTATAACCTGGGATTAATCATGTGCAGCATCAAACTATAGTTGAGATAGCAAATTGCTTTGGGTCACTTATAATATGTTTCTTGTGCTGTTGTGTGTAGCGAATTCATGCGGTTCATTGAATTGTCCGTGTGACTCAATCGAAACTATGGGGGTAGTTCGCTATAGCGATACTCTTTAAAGAGACTATTGAACACAATTGAAATGTGCCTAATCCTTTCCTAATCAAGTCCTTTTCAATATAATCATTCTTATTCTGTCCAATCTTTAGGTTATTAAACTTCTGTAACCTTGTCTGATGACACTTTGATAACCAATCAGGGGTATCAATGAAGAATTTGTTGTCACATAGACTAGCTGAAATTTGGTACAATGGTGATGATCACATGTCCCACAGCCAATGCTTGGGATGCCTATTCAATTCTCCCAATTATGGAAGTCCCTTTCAATGTCCAGGAAAAAGAAGGCGTATTGTGACAGAAAAAGTTTATGCCATTACTACTGCCTAACTACACAATCCAATTTATCCACCCAAAACACTTGGTACTCTTAAAATTCAGAGAGTGATGCTATTGAGACAACTGATTTGTATTAGTAGGTGGATTTATCAAATCTGATCATTATTTACTAATTAAATTTGATCAGATTTAATAAATTTGTTTTGTCCTTGGTAAAAACTGAATATGTTATCGTCACTTCACTAAACAGAAGTGTAGATCGTCAATTTAAGATTTTTTTGGTCCAATCAAATCATAAATTTATCAGTAGTCCTGCTGTTGTCAATGGATCAGTTTTATAGACGTAGGTGCGAGCGATTGGCCATAGCTCTAAATTTCAAACATGACACCTAATAGAGCATGAACTTAAATGTTGAAGTACCCATTTTCTTTAGTATATACAAAAGTAACTAATAAACAATATTTTAAGATATTTTGAGATATGTAATGCATTACTGTAGACCAATTTAAGCTTTTGCTTTTCACTGAGTACGGGTTTGGTTAATTGGTAGGTTACTTTGGTTTTAATACCTGGATAGCTGTAGCCACAACTATTGGATGGAATTTGTGGCACCCTAATTGCTGTTCATTCCTTGGTCAATTTTTCCTCAAAAGGTTAATTCAATTCAATTCACTTCTAGCTTTTTTTTATCTCATGATATTAAATAGATAGACTAAAATAACAAAAATAAATATGCATCAAATGAACGAAGCGATAAACATGCTATCTTCTATCTCTATAAAAAAAAAAAAAAAATCTCCTGTCCGCATTCAGATAGTGGGCAAATAGATGACAAAGGAGAAGCTGTCTCCATGATGCTATTAATGTATCATGTCATTAGTACCTCCAGTACTATTAGATTCCAGATCTGCCAATGGATCATGCATAGGACTTTGGAGTGCCTGTATATCTCTACTGTTGTAGACATATCACTACAGCACCGTTTTTTGCAGCCTACAATTTGGTCATCCACAGGAACCTTAGTGTTTTTTCCTTGGTTGTATTCTGCTTTTTACCTTGTTCATTTTGATTGCATGCATTTTGGACTTTGGTGTGAGAATTAGATAGTCTTATCTTAGCCTTAGAATCTGTCCAGAATATTGCTGATGTGTAAATTGATTTAAATTCTCAAGTTTCTTTAGACCCATTAGACGATCAATAGTGTATATTTCCTGTAGACCCTAGCATGCAGGAACGATTGCAAATACATCAATTAATAGAGAAGGCCTTCAATACAAACAGAGAATGAATGTATTTACCAACTAGTTATATATCTATTACATTCCACAAGGTGCTTTGGGTGTTCTTAATCATGCATTAACCTATTGTATGAATTGCACCAATTTTGGAATACAAATGTTACCTCAGTAATTCAGCAGTAGAATGCATGCCTGTACTTTTGCATATTGTTCTATGATATATGGGATTGGTTTTCTTCTACACTGCTTATAATATATTTACAATGAGGCACTGGCATTTATTTGGAGTATCTGTATATATATATATATATATATTAATTTCTTTGTATTTTAATTCTCTGAATACAAAAGGGGTCCATAAGAGAGTTACAAAGGCCCACAAGCCAAGTACATGAGCAGATAAAGCAGGCCAAATAGGCCAAACCAAACTACCTAGGCCAATTATTCTCCCTTCTGATGCCCCCCTTCCACTGCTCTAACCTGTGACACCACTGCATTACTCCTAGGCCTGCTTTTACAATTTAGATCCATATATCTCTCTCTCCTTTGAAATGTGTTCCCAAAATTATATGAGTACTGAAACTCATTCCAGTCCACTTGCAATAAAACCTACTCGGGTTATTGCCTTGAGCTTTAGAAGGTTTTGCTACCATGTAAAATGTGTTCCAATTATTGCGTTCAAACATCAACTTTGTAGGAGTATTTATATAATTTCGCATATTTCCACACTTTAAAAAAAAAAAAAAAAAAAAAACTTTGGGGGGTTTGTGGATGTGGATGTGGTTAGTGGGGAAAGGATGGCAAAGAAGAGAAAAGGTGTGGAAGAGAGAGAGAGAGAGAGAGAGAGAGAGAGAGAGAGAGAGGAGGTGTTGTTGCCATGGAGCTCCTAAAAGGGAGCACTGTTTTACTGCAGCAAGACAGGGAAAGGTTGCCACCATCTTTTCAATGGAGGGAGTACATAAAAAGGCTTTTAGAGGCCAAGATTGCGACTACCAAAAGCCTTCACGTGATCAGTTTGGAGTTTTTCTCAGTGGAGAAGTTGGATTTTGCAGCAATGCTTTGAAGCCTCATTGACCAAACCAAAATCTCCACAATTTTAATTTCCCTTTTCTTAATTCATCTTATCCATCCCATTTTCTGCCTTTATTCACATTGGTCATACAAATAATCTATGAGCCTTTTTTAGGCATGTGGGCAATTGTGACGCAGCAGGTACAAATAATTTCAATCCCCCACACCCCCCACTATCTGAAACCTATTTATTTCTCTTCATCATCCTTAGTTAACATCAGCAAGTTGTTGGGGGGTGGTGTTGTGGTTCATGGCAATGCGACCACTCATAAAACTACTAGGAACTAGAGAGAGATGAAGTGTGGTATATATTTATATTTATATATGTAAGATAAGACCCACATGGAGGAAAAATACAAAGGACCCTTCTCTCTTTGGGAAATGATCTATAAAGCCCCATCACATGATCTCTGATGATTTCTCCAAGTCTTATTCTAGGTGCTTCAATTGCAACATTTCAATTTTACATAACGACCGTATCTAGCGCTATTAGCTAAGAACTTGATGATCGGTATATGAGATTTTAAGTTTGTTGTCTAACTGTTTTATATTTTTAGCTGAGTTCATTTTCTTAACAAGTGAACAAAGCAATGTTAGTTTACCACCTTTCTGCTAAAAAATATATTTCAATCTTAGATGGCCATAAATATATACTGAAATAGTATGCTGTATCATATTTGTAAGACTAGATTACAATGCATGCAATGCAAGTCAGAAGAGTCTCAGTAACCAGTTAATTTTGTACTTTATTCTTGCTGATGCATTCCATAACACAAATGCATGTTTTTGGGGGGAGGAAAGTGGAAACAAGAAAATCAATCCTTGTTGGGAAATGTAGAAACCTGCAATGTTATTAATTTATTATAGTATACCGAGACAATAAAGTTAAGGTGGGGTGTAAAAAAAAAACAGAAGAGATGAGATATACTATTTAATTTTCAAATAGAGACATATTTAAGTTTTTAACATAGGTGGCACTGAAATTAAGGGCTTTTTGCCATCAACAAAATCAATTTTTCACTTCCCTCTTTGGGCATGCTCTTCTACCTGAGATAAATGTTTCTCTGGCTCATACATCCTGCATATCTAACAAATTCATAGGAATATAGCTGAAATGAACAAAAATATATTTAAACAGGAATATAAAAGAAAATGGATTTGCCTGTTTTGGGGGTGTAATTTATAACTTGATGTGTTTTCTTGTCTCTATAATTTTCTAGACAAAGCTATCAAATATATGAAGTCACATTGCATGTTTTTATTGATAATTATTATATGAGATAAAATGTTTCTAAATATCTCTATCATTTATTGAGCTTGGAGGGGCGTGTGGGATGATTCACAGGTTCCATATGTGTTATTGAAATAAAAAAAAAGGGGGGTGGGATATCCAACTGTGATCTTGACCAGACTCCTGTGGCATTCCATACCCATCTCTCTACCCCTCTACAATTATTTTTTCCACAATTTTTTTTTAATCATTGCTCATGGATCCCAATAATCCTATCCAACTCCAAACTGATCTAGTGTTACATACACAAAAAGGCAAGATGAAAAGATTAAATTTTATAAATATATATATCCGCAGATTCAAATCTTCTCTATTTAAAAATTCTGCTAATAAAAAATCTCTACGCTAGGCAATATAATAATTCTTTTTATATTTTTTTCATATTTATATATACACAATAATAATAATAATAATAATAATAATAATAATAATAATAATAAATGAATATGAATAGCAAAAAAACAAAAATTAAAATTCATGTGATCCCACCACAACCTCCCAACCCCAAAAAGAACCCACATTAAATTCCTACCCCATGCTCCCCAACATGCCTGCTTCTGCTTATGTCACTCTCACAGAGGCCCTAGCCATGCACATACATGCAATTGTATATATGGAAAGAAGATATGCACATTTACCCTTTGAACCCCTCTCTCTCTCTCTCTCTCTCTCTCTCTCTCTCTCTCTTTCTGCTCCACAAGAGAGGAGAGAGAAAATTTATTGGGATGGGTGTATGTGCATGTCCCTGTCAATGGCCAAAGCTGGGCATGCTTTTGGGTGGATGGTAATTTTGGGTAGATGGGCACTCATTCATTAGTTCTTTGGGACTGTACCATGTATTCTTTATCAAGTTTCATGAAGAGTCAAGGCCATAGAATGATGTGGATTAGACTTAGAGGGGGATTATGAGTGATGATGATGTGGGTCAAACAGGTCAACAAGGACCTGGCTAGCTATAGGTTCTTGCTTTAAGAGAGAGAGAGAGAGAGAGGGAGAGAGATTAGGGTATGAATGATATCTCTGTGAATCAGTCCCTCGGTCATCATGCAATCTCAGGGGACAGGGTACACTGCTCCATTTCCAATGGCTCAGGGGTATCTTTCTCTCACCCTTGCTCCTCCTAACCTGCTGAGCCAAAAAGTGCATAGGGTGGGAAATTGGGGTTTGGTCCCTACTCATTACTTTGTATATAATATATTCACATGACTTGTGGTTTCATGCAATGGTTCACTTTTATGCACATATTACATCCATAAACATTAATTGGTGTATAAAAGCTACTGCAGAAAATCTTTTTCGGTGGAAATAGGTAAGCTAATGTTGTGTATAGAATTCAAAATATATTATTTTTAACAGCGTAAAATTTTTATAATAATTAATTATTTAATATGATATGTAATATAAATATATATTATGTTTATTCAGATAATAATAATTTGTGTCACATTCAAAAAAATCTTATAAATGAATAATTCAAATTACTTATATACATGCACCAGCAAAATACATCGAAATCGTTTATATATCTAACAGTGTGATCATATAATCAACTACCTACATGGAACTTTCCATGTATAGGAATCACATCCTTCTAAGTCTAAGGGTGTGGTGCACAGGTGCTACACCGGATGCATAGGCCAACGGCTCCCACCGTAGTGTACTAGTGATAGATTGATCCTGCTCAGATACAATTATGTACCGTGATGACTAGGTACAGCTCATAAAAAATCAACAGAAGAAAATTTTATAATGATGAATATAATTTTTTTTTTTCTTAATAAAAAAATTAACATACAAATAGTTGTATTTATTTTTTAAAAATAAATTTAATTAAAAATATAAAAAATTTTAAAAATTAAAATTTTAAATATTAAATATTGAGCTTTATCTGGAATCTTAAATGATAAAGGCTATTTTAATATATTAAATATTGAGCTTTATCTGGAATCTTAAAAATGATAAATGATGCTAAGTGTACATCTAATTTTGGATATATATTTTATATCTCATCTATTTTAGAATGGATGAATTTTATCCATCACTTCAAAATAATGAATAAAAAAGTCCCCATCTTTGAATGGATAGAATGGAAGATTTACATTTAATTTTGAATGTAAAGATAGGATCTTTAAAAAAAAAAAAATAGGGTTGGGTGGGAATAGGGAAATAGACCTTTGGGAACTCAGAAAAAAAAAAAAAAAAAGTGGGGGCCATTGGGAGATTACATTGGTAAAATTTCCCTCATGATTAAAATACTTTGGTAGAACCCACTGGAGAGAGAGAGAGAGAGAGAGAGAGAGAGAGGTGGAGGGGTATATATTTGGGAAAGTATAGTTCCTTGGTGGTGGCCTTACAACTAGGTAAATAGAGCATATGGTGTGTGATACTTCTCCTTACAAGGAGAAATAGAGAGAAAGGGGTTTTATTGGAGTGTGTAGGAAAATAAGAATACCCATTTGAAGAAGAAGAAGAAGAAGAAGTCATTTTTATGGAGGAACAGCTCAACCCATTAGCTGTTACCCATCTCCTCCAACACACTCTTAGAAGCTTATGCATCCATGAGAATTCCCAGTGGGTCTATGCAGTGTTTTGGAGGATCTTACCCAGAAATTACCCGCCACCCAAGTGAGTCTAAGAATAGAAAAGAAAAGGAGAGAAAGAGTGCAACTTAATTTCTTACTGAAACTACAAACCCAACTCTTGTATCATCCAGTTAGTGCTCTAATTCTACAAGTTTCTTTCTCTTTTTTTGGGGTATTTTTTGATGATAGATGGGATCTTCAAGGTGGGGCTTTCGATAGGACTAGAGGAAACAGGAGGAATTGGTAGGACTTTTGAACTTAATTAGATAGCCTTATGCATATCAAAATTTTACCTACCTCGTTCTCTCATATCACTCTCTTATCTCTTCTTTTTCGTAGGATTCTGGTGTGGGAAGATGGGTTCTGCAATTTCGCAGCTTCGACGTGCGAACAAGCGATGCTCGGCTGCGCGGCGGGCTCGTCGGCCTACGGCGACTACAAACCGCAGCAAATAAGAGGCCTTCAACCTGAGCTCTTCTTCAAGATGTCTCATGAGATCTACAACTATGGAGAAGGGTTAATGATCAGTAACCACTATATATATATATATATATATATATATATATACAAAAAGATTACTTTGTGTTCATCTAATTATCTTACAGTAAAATAAGAGAGTAATTAATATATAACACACTAACTTTTGTACATGTTGGGCTTTTCGATCCGATCCTTTCATCACTTATTAGCAGCTTGATTGGGAAAGTAGCAGCAGATCACAGCCACAAGTGGGTGTTCAAGGAACCCCAAGACCAGGAGATTAATTTTCTCTCTTCTTGGAACAACCCAGCTGAAACTGTTAGTGTCTTTTCTCTAATTATTTGCAGCCCTTTTTCTTATATTGACCATGCATGACTGCTGCTGCTTTTTATATTGATCTCTTCTTACTACTTTTTAGTCAGGAAATAGTACTAAAGAGTATCCAAAAAATTAGCTTCCAATCACTTGTTATGATCCTTTAAACTTTGTTTTCAGCATCCAAGGACATGGGAGGCTCAGTTCCAATCTGGTATTAAGGTGTGCTTACACAAACAATGCCCACACTGTAGTTGCATGCCTTTTTTTCTTATTTTTCCCTTACACAATTTGCATCAAAGCATTTCAGACTATTTTTGTTCGCTTTTTTTCTCACTCATGCAGACAATTGCTTTAATAGCAGTCAGAGAAGGTGTGGTACAACTAGGAGCTGTGAATAAGGTCCACCACTCTAGCTGCCTCTTTTTTCTCACCCCCTCTCTCAAAATCTGAAGTACTTCATCAGTACATTTGTACACCAATGTTGTATAAGTTAAGTATTCAAAAAAAAAAAAAAAAAAAAACTTGCGACCCCGTGTACACGTGCATGGTGATCATAAATCAGTTCATCACACCTTGCATGGCTACCATCCATATATATATATATATATATATATATATGTGTGTGTGTGTGTGTGTGTGTGTGTGTTCTTACTCTTAGAAAGTTGATCTGTTCCTCAATTCTTTTAGATCTTTTGTGTAAATCCTATTTCTTAGTTGCTCTAAATTATTACTATAAGAGCTACTCTCAATTCTCATTGACTTGGCTTATGTTTTTTTCTTTGTTGGGGTTTTCCGATGGGGACTTATAAATTACAATGAAATGAAGGTGGCGGAGGATCTGAGCTACGTAGTTACGCTCCGCAAGAAGTTCAGCTACCTGGAGAGCATCCCCGGGGTGCTGCTACCGCACCCGTCGTCGTCCGCCTTTCCGGTGAGCGCGGCGCCGGAGAATTGGCCGGCCCCGCAGCCGCCGCCAACGGACCAGTTCTACGACGTCCACTTCAACCAGCAGGTCCGGATCCTGCCCTCGATGAGCAGCCTCGAGGCGCTCCTCTCGAAGCTCCCCTCCGTCGGGCCCGGGCCGTCCGGGCCGGCGTCTCCTTCGTGCTACGAGATGCCCGAGCTGGCGCCGGGGGTGGCGGTGCCGCCGAGGCCGGCGCAGGGGTTGGTGATGGGGATGGAGAGGGTGGCGGCTACTAAGGAGGAGATCGAGGAGGAGGAGGAAGAGGAGGAGGAGGAGGAGGAGGAGAATTACGGGCACGAGAGGAGCATGGAGTTGGGCGCTGAGAGCAGTAGCTCTATGCACTACTATGTCAATTAACTAATATTAATTAATGTTGGTAATAGCCGATCGACCCAGTTGAGTCTGGGTTTTAGTACGCAGTCAGTAGTGAAGTGAAAGTGAAGTGAATAGACTGCCGCCGCCGCCTGATCGAGTTCGTTTCTCCATTCTCCAATCTGGGAAGGAGGACTTATGGTCCTTGTACTGATATCAATTTTCCGTCTGTTTTAGCCTCCCTGATCAATCTTCTCTTCTCTTCTCTCATGTGTCTCGGTAATGGTGAGATTCCAATCAAATAGTAAGAATTAGATTCTGACCAAGCGAGAGGGGATAGCATCTGTGTCGCTTGTCCTATTCTTCTGTGTTAAGATAGGCATAAATATATATAATTAATTATCACTGTGTCCTTTCTTTTTTTTCTTCTCTTTTTTTTTTTTTTTTTTTTTTTTGGCAGAGAGAGAGAAAAGTTTTTTTTTTTTTTTTTCAAAAAAATAATAATAATAAAATAATTTAATTAAAAATATAAAATAATTAGACTAGATCATCCCAGCACTTTTTCATCTGCGCTACGAGGGTAGGTGATTGTGTTCTTATCATCCTTCGCCGTAGGACACGAATCATTTGGGACAAGGTTCGGGCCCAAGAGGTGTGCCCACTGAAATTGGGTTCGAGCCCACTGAAACTGGGCCTTATTTTCACGAACTGGCTAGTCACGAGCTGGTGAAGCTTCGCCCATCGGTCAAACTGGGCCCAAGATGACCTCTACTGGGCAATTAGGCCCTTTAAACCGATTTAAAAGGAAAACAAAAAATTTAAAAAGAAATAAACAAGCAAAATCTTGATGGTTATTCTAGTGCCCAAGTGTTTGCCATACTCTCCCAAATACTAATTGAGCTCATAATACAGTATTTTTCCTCCAACAATTTTTTTTTATTTTAAAAAAACTGTCAATTAAATTAACCAAGACGATGACAGCCATAATTCACTTTCTTAATAATGAATGGGTCCATGACCAGATCCTCCCTTTTGTACTACCATAAAATATAGGCTTAATGTTGCTCATTTATTACCAAAACCTTGCACAATCATAAACCATCAAGGCTTCATCACGTACTTCTGAAGTACGACCTACATCTCATTGTTCATTTCAGCTCTCTGCATCTGTTTTTTTCTTCTTTTTTTTCTTCTGTGACCATTGTGGATACATCTTCATCACAAAAAAATGACAAAATATAGACCGCAAAGCATGAGGAAGTATTCAAGTCCACCCTTTATAAATAGCAAATTCCACTAGTAAAAGATTTTCCTACGCTGATCTTCTTATGCACTGAAATACTGAGCTTTTCGGTGAAAACCAACAAGAGAACCAGAACAGGAAAATACAACTCTATTTGCACCTGCAACGGAGCGATATGCAAACCTGTGTACAGGAAAAGAGCATCAGTGGTTTTAAGTAGCAAGATCTAACATAGTAAATGTAAAGCAAAGAGTAAGTAAGAGCATTAAGTTGAGATGGTACAGGTACCATGGAGTGGGTTATGTGGTTTACAGTAAAAGATATCCCTGTGCAAGGACGAGAGAGTTCACCAAATGGCTATCTTAATGCGCAGTTTTACCACAGGAATGAAGATTGTTCCTGGCTCTTCTTAATAGGGCCAACCATTTCTCTTATCAGTACACTTTCATATGTTATACAGGAGAGTTGAGTTGAGTTGCTATACTTTTGGAAGTCCCCACTTTCAACTTTTGGGCCTTTGATCCATACTATTTTATCACCACCAACTAGTAAATCTTAGAAATTCAAGAGCCATTAAATTAGACCATACATATATATAACACAAGCTATGATTGTGCCTTTACAAATCAAGAATAAGACCAACCACCACTGATACTTCATAAGTTATGAAAGACCTCCATGCTCAGTATGAACAGCGTTGCCAGCTGCATGCAAATTGCAAGAAACTTTATTTGTTACGTACGCTATTTTTTCACGTATCCCATAATGCAATCAACTTTCCATTGATAACAGTTTACTATTGAGATTTCCAAACTAAAGGAGCTCACATATGGAACTAGAATAAGCAATCAGTCAAGCACATTACAATCTCAGAGGATCACTAATTTTAGAATGGTCGGGTTTATTACAATGAAGTATTGATTGTTATGCAAAGGCATATAAATCTCACTTTTTGGTACAACCAAGATACTACAATTGGACGGTAGCGAGAAAACAACAATACTATATATATTCATCAGGGATAGTAAAATATGTAACTACCGTCACAATGTGTGCGTGTTGCTTACTATGACCACAAACTCTAGGCTTTCTGGACAAAATATGGAAACCATTTAGTTGTCCACTTCTCACCATCTGCCAGCAAATAAAGTATTTCCATTTTCTTAAATGCTACGATGTATATTATAATTTATGATAGCTTTCAATGATGAGAATCAGTACAATAGTCATCACTGTAGAGAGATTTTCTAAAAATCATACGATCTTAATATGCACGACAGGAATGTACAAATTCAACAGTAACTTTCAGTTGACGCCACATGGATGAAGCCAGCAGCACAAGTGCAAATCTCAACATATTCCCACCAGTCAAAGACCGAATAACACCAGTTGGCTGAAGGTGATGTCAATTTAATGAAAACTTAACATCAGAATATATTCACCTTAGAATTTTTTTTAGAGCAATTACAAAGAATTTTGTACTTGCCAAGCAACTTCTATTCAAGAAATGTACCAGAGGGGGTACTGGCATGTGTCAAGTGACGAAAGGTATTGCAATCGATCCAACTGCTCGATTCTCAAATAAGATGGCTCATGAACACTTATCTCTCTTATAATGAACTGAACGTTCCAAATCAGTATGATAAAGTTGCCCTAGCAATGTAAGAGAGAAACATTTAAGAAGCTGATTCCAGAATCTTCAGCATTAATGAGTCAAATAATTACATTACATTCATATTGTTTCCATGTAAGAATTTTTTTTTTTTTTCCCATCTCAGAAAACAAAAAATGGATGCAGAAAATGTCAGCTCAATGTGATAATATATTCTATTCTCTCTGTTCCGAGCACTTTCAGAGGATTTAGGCCCTTTCTCAAAATTGGTTCTAAAGTATTTAAATCAATGATCGTTGCCATCAGTAATAATCAATATTATTTATTAGTAGAAACCGACATTCATGGTTTTTCAATGCCTTTTACCTATGAAACACTGGTCAGGCCAATGCTTGAGTGGCTAAGTGTAACAAGATAAGTTCAGGGAGGTCTGGCGTAATTTTCCCATAAAATTAATAGATCACCAGTTGCCTGTGTCTGTTATTCTATGCTGCATACTGCAGTTTCAAAACAACTCGACTTTAAAAAACGATGGTATAATGGGTATATTTCATAAAAGAAAATGAAAAAAAGAAGAGCATAAGCTACTATACCTGATTTACTTGCTATTCACCAAGTCTTCATCATGAAGCAAAGAAAAGCTGATTGATCAGCAAAGCAAACATCAGAGGAGCCACTGTGGATATCAAGCTTTTTCCCTTGCTGAATATGGTGAGCTTGGCATGTTTTTGTATGTCCTCAGATTTGACTTTATGCTACCAATATCAAAATGAGAATAATGAACTAATTAGCATACAAACTAAATTCACAGATTTGATTAGTAAAAGAACATTAAAAAAAAACTGCTGATTCAGAAAGACAACCAAAAAGCTAACTATCTTTTTTTACCCCATATTTAATCAGGCCCAGCCAAGAGTTAACAGTTTGTTCAAATGAAGAGTTGTAGCTGTGGCCACCTCTTCAAACTTCTTTTTGTTAGCTGCTTCTATGTATTAGTACACCACGTGATGAATTATTGCCGTGATGAATTTCATCTCAAATATGGAAAAGAAGCTACTCCTTGATTTCAAGATTATGAAGCATGGTCCAAGCTTCTTTCAAAGGATCCACATATTCAACTTCACTAACCCATGCATTATACATAGACTGCACGCCAGTATTGAGCTCCAGAAGCTCTTTGTCTAACCACCTTAAGGTATTAACATCCAGTGCCGAAACAACAATGTTCTGCACTTGAAGCATAAGAAGAGTAAATAGAAGAGATGATAAATAAGAAAATATAGCAGCAAGATCTCTATATCTGACTACAAAAATTACACACACAAAAAAAGGACAAACATTGAATCAGAGAAAGATGAGGAACAATACAGAAGAGAAAGGGATGCTAGACGAAAAAACATTGAAGGGAAAAAAAGGCACCAAGATGTAAGAAAAAAAAAATCATGTTTAGCAAATTTCCATGTATACTCTCATATTATAAGCCATATTCAGCCAGCAATCCAGTTTTACTTGAAATATGACTATAAACTAATAGTACAATCACATAGAAAAAATGGCCAAAATCAGCCAAAATTTCTCAAGATTGTAAACTAAGACTAGACACATAAATCAAGCAGATCCAAAACAAATATCATACAGTAGAGACAAAATTCAAGTTTTTATCCGCATAATAAAAGGGATAGATATTGAAGGGGGAAAACTAACCAAAACAGATCCTTGACAGGCATTAAGAATAATAAACTTAAGGAGCCTTTCTTCTGAGCTATTGAAAAGTTTATCTGAATCACAAGAAAATGTCACATCTTGACATGATAACTCGGCTTCTATTCCATGGTTTTTAGCGATGACCCTGCCATGCCTTTTTAGCAACTTCTGCAGGTGATAACCGACTGTATGTTGTAAGTTTCCAGAATTGCCTCCTTTGAAGACCTTGGCATCACTAAACACATTCTTTGCATTTTCTTGCAGCCTAAGTAGCATTCCAGCATGATCACTATCAGCCCAGCAACAACACAATGATGATCCATCATCTATGCAATTGAAAACAGAAAAATCAATTGTAGTACATGTACTACATGTCAGATCCATCATCTATGCAATTGAAAACAGAAAAATCAATTGTAGTACATGTACTACATGTCCTAAGCAATAGCACCAGGGATTGATAAACTAACAGTTCAACTTTCTATGTTTTAACACATAGCCTTCCAAAAGGAAACTAAATATAGACATGTTTATGTATTGGATGTTGAAATGCTGCTAACTTGTGAAACTCTGCTTAAGAAACAAAAAAATATTAAATAATTGTGCCACTCTAGACTTTTGTAAGTTGATTTCAGAAATCTATACCTAAGTTTAGCCACCACAAAAGCTATGAGAACACCAATTTCTTGACAAAATGAAAACATAGCGATAACAGGAATGGCTCGGGTCTAGAGAGATATTGTCTTCTAAAACTTAGGTTGATGCAAGTTGTTCACATAAAGGGGAGGGTTCAAGCCGAATAACCAGATTGTGATAACACATACTTGGCCCAACTCAAACAAAATACAAGAACCATCAACTACAAAAATCATGATACACTCCGAAAGTAATTGGGTCAAAGGGCTGGGAGCACCGCCAACAGTAACAATCTGGCAGTAGAGGAGAGGAAGGTGGACAGACCAAACGGAGCTGGTTGGGGCAAGACAAAGCCGAGATGCCTGTAAAATGCTCGATGAAATGGTCACAATAGGGGTTTTGCCTTCCATCCATGTCTAATTAAGAGATGTAAACATAGCAGTCCTTTGTCGCGTCTTAATAACTACAGTGACTAGACTGACGAAAATAGAATAGTGTAGTGATCAGAAAAAAAGTGGTATACAGTGGTGTACGGCATAATTAAGCAGAGAAAAAAAAGAGAGAGAGAGAGAGAGAATGAGAAAATTGAGAAGCCTTCTCCAAAAACTTTAATCATATAAAATGTGTACCATCCAAGAAGCAAGTAACTTCCACAGTTCTATGACCCACAAAGTACCCAACGTATAAGCATGTCTACATGACTACTTTTTCCAGTGAAGTGTAAACTGCAGAAATTAAATTTATATCTTACCCATAACAAATCCAGCTATTGGAATATTAACTTTTGGAATACTACACAATCTGCATTGTTCTGAATTCATGGAATCATGACCACAATGTTTAAGCACCAAAAATTGGGTAGTCACAACCTGTAGCAAAGGTTCAAAAAGAATAGGAACGAAAAGTAGATGAAGTTATTTTCCAAGAAACCATGACTTAATGCACACGAGCAAGAATCACAACAGTAGAAGGTAATTCAAATGCATTACTTAAAAAAGGCAACATTAGAGGACTTCTTACCCTGCAGCGGACCTTAGTAAGCTTACTGTCCATTGATTTCACTAGCTGCGAGAAGAGACCTAACGGAATTGTGTCAGATAAATGCTCAGTTGGAAAAGTTAACCTGGTAGGCAGTACCATCCGTTCTTCACTCTGCCCGTCAACAACTTCTCTGATGGAGTTAATTTCAATAAAAGTCACCGGGGTAAATAACAATGCATGTCTTCCACTAGAAGAGCTGCAATAAGTTAAATTAGAGCATCGCAAATCATGTTATTTAAATCAGGAAACATTAGTAAAATGGAAAAAAAGGCATGTTGTGAGAGTTGAAAAAAGTTTAATGTCTGCAGCAAAGCAACAGAGAAATATTCAAAGAGACGAGGACAGATGCTACAGTGACACCAACACCAAAACTTATAGCGCCATTTAACAGCTCATTAAGATGAATATTCTCATGAAAAACTTCAAGCCTGCAATAATTCATTTTATTTTATTAAAGCACACCATCATATGGAGAATTTCTGCTTGCAGACAACCATCTAGAATGTATACCGCAAAGGTCAATTATTTTGGATTAACAAAAATCTAAAAAAAAAAAAAAAAAAAAGAAATATCCCTTAGATTGTCCTGCTTCAATAAGCCAATATGCCAGTGTCAAAAATCAGCCTCCAACGCAAGCAGATCGCCAGTTGAATAAGAGAAAACTTTATCAAATGCAAAATCCAACCCTCCAACTGAAACAAGAACTTCATCAAATGCAAAACCCAACCCTCAAACTGAAACAAGAATTACAAACTAATGGTGCAAATGACAATGACGACAATACTAACATTGTAAGAAGTCAACAGTAATGGTGCTCAGAAGTTTAACCATAACAATGTACTCGCAAATCTTTAACCCCTATATATTAGCAACATGTCAAGCAAACTAGTGAAGCACATGAAAACAAAATTATGATATGAAAGTATGAAACAAAATTACAACAGAACAAAGATCCTATACTATGAACCAAGGTCCTATTCTACCGACATGATAACCATGCATATTTTTGGATCCAACACAACTGAAAATTTTCAGTATTTTAGTACAGTATAAGTTATAAAGAAGCTAAATTGATATACATCGTAGAAAAGAAATGAGCCATACCACATCATCAATACCCGGTGGAATGTTGCTTTTACTCCTGGTCTAAATCCAACAGGACAGGCATGCATGCTCAAATGACCAGAAATTTGCACCTGTAAGACAAATATTATGTAGTGAGGAATAGTTTCTCAATAGTAAATGAAAGATCACAAGAAATGAAAAAAATAGAGTTACCATGCTAGTATCATCTGCCACATAAAAGCATACACTAGAGATTCTTCTTTGGTCACTACCAGTCAGATATCTAAAGGTCACAAAAGACGTAAATTCACAATCATTTAAATGAACATCTTCTATATTTCCACTTAAAGAGACTAGATCTCCTTGGGGCAACCAATGGCCTTGCAAATCACTAATCCCAGTAGTCCTAAATTCAGCGGCCATCATACGAGTACATGATGATACACTTAACACCTCACTTGGACGAGGAAGAATCCCCAACAGATGCTCTTCATTCAATAAATCCAGAAGAAAATCTGAAGTTTCATGAAAAAGTTCCAAAGGGCTTGATAGTATTAGCTCAGTCGCATAGTGGCTCCTTGATTCGCCAGCTCTCACTGAAGAAACTTCAGAAGGATGTTCTTCACAAGGTCCTTTATGATTGTTACAACCATTAAATATGATTGAAAGACTCCGAAGAGTATTTTGAGAGTCAATACAAGTTTTACCACATGCAAAACATTCACAACCTTTCAGATTACATGGAAGGCCATCGCTAGAACATTTTAGAAGATAATATCCACCTATCCGCAGCAACTGGCATGGCGAAGAAGAAAAATAAGGATGAATTAAGAGAAACATAGAAACATCAAAGAATTTGGGCAATGTAACATCGCTACGTAATAGAAATAAAGTTGACAATATAGTGTACCTAAGCCCACCTGGTAGTAGATAAAGCTATCAGCCTTAAATTCTAGCAGAATCCTCATATCGTGTTGGCCATCAACTGAATCCATAAAACAATTGCCATATGATCTATGTACATGGGCAGGCATCAGTGTCCCATGAATATTGGCACTTCTGAAGGAAAAAGAACAAGGATTATGACAAAATTTCCTTTCAGATGCCCTAAGGTTACTGACTGAGTTAGTAGTTGCTATCCTACTCGATACATGGACAAATTTCTGTGCTTCCTTAGGTTCCTTTTTGCAATAAATACAACCAGAGTTAGCATCTAGCATATCTTGAACAATATCTGTTGGTTGGATATTTCCACATTTCTCTGGAATATTTAGGTTATAAGGCAAGACCAAAGCCTCAGCAAACAAACTTGAGCGGTTCCACATTTTTGGATCATCTGGAAACTACAAAACATGAAAGGTAAACAATAAATGAAAAAAAAAAAAAAAAACAAAGAAATGTATAAAATGTCAAGGCAATGTGAAGATTAAGAAAATTTTAGAAGCCATACATTATCAGTTGAAGGAAATTTATGTTTTACGAGCAGCAGATGAAACAATCCAACACAAGTAACCACATGAGAAGGGGCACAGGAGGCAACATGAAGACAATTTGAGTCCGTGAGATTGAAGTGGACATACACCGTAATGTTATTTAATCTTTTTCTGGAAGAGAACTGTTGGAATATAGTCCTACAGGAGAGCAGCGGGCCAAAATCATATTGCTGATTATCAAGTTGAGTTGGTGAACCTTCAAGAACAAGCTTGTAGTCTCTAATCTGAACAAAAAAAAAATTTGCCAATCAACACAAGCAGGTAAAGTGGTAAGAACTTGTGAATTCTTTAATTAAAAAAAAACCTCACAAAAGACACCTATATCTGGAGGTAGGGAGATAGTTCCTCATCTAAACAATGAGAGATTTTCACTTCAAAATATGGACACTGTTGCTGCATATAATCTTATTGAACTTGTTATGCATCTTTTGAAATCTACACAGCGAGCATATTAATCAGCAATATCAAAATGTTCTTTTTGTTCTTTTAACATTCTAATATCCAATAGTAGAGACTAGCGACTAACCAAGGTTCGAAGCAAGGATTTAAGTGCCATGGCACGGGGTCGTGCCGAAAACTTGCCGGCACGGTACGGCACGGTGCGTGCCGAGCAGAAGAGTGCCGGTCACAAAAAATACATGCGTGCCGACACATAATGGCATGAAATATTTAATTTCTTTAGCAACAAAATTTTTTAATTGCTTATTATGTATTTTTATCAAATATTTTTAACTTTATTAAGAAAATTACTTAGTAATTTTAAGAAAAAAGGGTTTTGAACTGTGTCATCGGCACGGGAGCTGTATCGTGCCGGTATCTTGTTGGCACGGTACGGCACGGTAGATACGACCCGTGCCGATGGAAAAGAGATAAAAAATATTTTTAATCATAAAACCTAAATCTTTAAAAAATTTAGATTGCTATTAGTTAGTAAATAATAGCAACTTAAATCTTTTAAAAATCTGATTTATAACCACATTCTCATTTTATCTTATCTCTTTACTTTTTATATTAGTTAGTAAATAATAATAATCTAAATATCTTAAAGATTAAAACAAAAAAATAAAAAATATGTACCGTACAATATGTGATTTAAAAAAAATAAAATAAAATAAAATACTCTACGCATGTGATTAAAAAAAAATAAAAAAAAAATAAAAAAGAGGAAAAACTACCGTGCCGCTCGGCACGGCGATACCCTGTTGGGTATCGCCATGTCTCGGGCGGTACCGTGCGTGCCACCCGTGCCGCTGCGGCACTTTAAACCCTGCGACTAACACAACAAGAATAGAAGTTTTGTCTTCTACTCTACAGTACTTGATTATTTTTAGCACTACACAAATAAAGTCTCTCACTTGTTAGATTCAAAATTTTTTGAAGAAACTCATACGGACTGGGTAATTAGTTAACCAGTTAATCAAATTCAACTTCTCAAGCAAACAATGTCCTATCGCCAGTTGCCTCATAAGAAAGTCATACAGTGTGATAAATTTTTTAGCGCATAGACTTAAGCATGCCAGGAAATTAATTACTTGAAGCAAGAGAAGGGACAAATGAGGATAAGCAACAACTAGATCAAAGGAACACCTAGCAAGCAGGCAAATAACACTTTGGAGAGTTTCTGTGTAGCTGTGGGACCTTCCAAAAAATGTATTTGGCTACAGTAAAGTAAACGGATAAGTTTATATGCTAAAGCGCCCTTCACTCTTGATTAATGCATACAATATATCAGAAAATAGTTAAACTACAATATATCTACAATCAAAAGTTCAAAAAAATCTATGTATGACAAGGAGGATGACTATAGATATGAAAAAGGCAGTAAATTGATGGATTAATTTAACTAGATAAAATGCAGGCAGTTGACCAACAACCATAACCTTCAAATATGGAAAAGAAACATGCAATATCAGCAACCATACATCACCTCATAAATGTTATGGCAATTGATATTTGATACCAGG
The DNA here is from genome assembly GCA_029168755.2 of Tillandsia fasciculata. Taxonomy (NCBI): domain Eukaryota; kingdom Viridiplantae; phylum Streptophyta; class Magnoliopsida; order Poales; family Bromeliaceae; genus Tillandsia; species Tillandsia fasciculata. The sequence continues at coordinate 28,485,212 of CM054933.1, read as the reverse complement.
TCTGGTATAACAATGTCTATACTTCCTGTTGCATCAACCAATTGTAACCTTCCTGAAGATGAAGTCTGAATGCACAAAATTGAAATCATCAAATTTCATAGTTTAGCTCATATAGGCATATTAAATGTAAAAATTCAAGCAAGAAACTGTATTCCGGTGAACCTTACGTACGCTGGAGTGATGATCTTAAATTTGAAATTATAAAAGGAACCAATAAGATTAAAACATAGCTATGCAAAATGACACCGCAAATTCATTTATTGAAAAGAAGTCTTTGAATGGTGTAAAAGAACACCGGTGACTCCATTTTGCAAAAGCTAATGTTACTTGTAACCATAATACAAAAGCCTATAAATATTTATGCAGGAACTATTTCAGTCATCAACTTTGATAGCATGTTTCTAAGAAAAATGGGGTACATACATTGCCCAACAGAATGAGCTCATTCAATAGATATAGCATATGCTCCACCATTTATGATCTTCCATTTACCTATGTGGCTTATAGAACTACAATCTATAACTTAATTAGTCATATGTATAACACAAACCCAATAGGGTATAACTTAATTAGCCATATGTATAACACAAACCCAATAGGGTAGCAAAGAAATATGAGAAAGAGAAAGACAACGCATAATATCTGTCAAGATTTCTAGTTTTATTATAGCTGCTATCAATAAGCATGTGACAGATGAAATAACTACTAATAAACTAATCTAAAGTAAAGCATTTTTCAGGTCCACCTAACTTAGTGCAGAAGAATGTGGAAGTTGCATATGCATGATGACCAGACAGTACTAAACAAGAAAAATCCACAAATCTAGAAAGTAAAGTTTCTAGTAGCCAACTCATGCATCAAGCTAACCTTGATACTTCCCAGTAAAATAAAGCCCAGGTCTTCACTTGGAATTATTCTTCTAATAAACCGAGGACATGACGTTCCTTCGTGAATGAAATGGCTCAAATTGTGGCTCAGCCCAACCTTTTCATCATCTTTCTGTCTCTTTAATATAAATGACACCCATATTTCTTCACATTTGCTGAAAAGATTAGAGAGGGGTATTACCTGATCAAAGTAAAAAAGTCACTTTAAAAAAAGAAGTTCAAGATTCCTTAATTCACTTAAATGCCATTTTCAAGAGGAGATCTTACCAATTTAAGCGACTTTAAATCCGATTCTGAATTACACATACATAAATCATGTTTGCAGAATTCCATAAAAATCCCATGCTGTTACCAAAAATTCAGAATGAGAACCCCAGAAAAAAGCACACAATTACAAGAAACATTTTACGAGATCAGAAGAACATCAAAAAATCAAGCAAGGAAGAGGCTAATTAACTAACAGAATTACTTCGAAAAATAGCAGTACCACACGAAAAACAATTAACAGAGATGAAATCCCTGATTCAGGCCTTCATGTCATGTTGTATAAATTAGATCTCACCTCCACTGTGGCTAGTATATGTATATATCAAAAGGAATCAAAGAAAAAGGCATAAAATGCAGTAGATACAAACATAATTCAAATAACAAAAACTACTATCCATTTTTAAAGTAAATAATTCACCTTACGTTGGTAGTCATTTGGAGATAAAAATCTACTAGCATAGGTTTGAACCAGTCCTTCCTTCTATTGACACCTTGCAAACATAGATAATCAGCTATAAAATCTTGATAGAGTGCAAGTTGAATCAATAAGCTAATACTCCAGGATAACATAATAAAATAGCAGCTACTTGCTAACAGGAAAAGAATATTCCCTGCCCCTATGTAAAATAACAACTTACATTATTTGAGCCCAGGATTTCCATTTCTGAGAAAACCTTTCGAAATTTCTGCTTAAAGCAAGAGACCAGAAGTAATACCCTGGCATTCAATAATGAATAGTAATTCAATCACCATATACTAGTAATACATTTAGTTTCATGTAATAATCAAGAAATTACTTGACAAAATCTGTGCAAATTGTCCCTACCAAAATCTAGCAGATAGGGCCAACGAATTAATAAACTTCCCCAGCAGGCTCTTACTTTGAATCTTTAAATGGCATCTGCAACAGTGATAGAAGCTGTGTAAGAAAAAATAAATCATAATACAAGCAGGTACCAACAAATATTGAAATAACAAGAATTTAAAATAATGATTTTTTACTTGGTCTCAAGAAGTGAAAAGGACTCGACATCAATATTGGTTTTAACACATGTACAAAGTATAATCATCTTGATCGAAGCAAAATTTAGACGAACGAAATGAAAATTCCTGACAGAAACCTGCAACGAAACAATCCAGAGGTAGGTTAATGTACAGAAAGTTAAAAGAACCATTCATTGAGTTTGAGAAGAAAAGATCACGTACAATAGCACCAACTCTAAAAGAATGATGTGGTGTAAGCTGCGGATCATTAATTAAAAGAAACACCTTCTTATCTAACTCCGCCACCATACCCTGCATGTAAATCCCAGTAATGGTCCCGCTATACACACTGCTATTACACTCTCCGTCTCTCGCCATCATTCCACCTGAAGGTAGAGTTCCCGTAGACAACCCACGCAAAGACAATGTGGTTCTCACCGTTGAGACAAACATTGTGTACGATTCCTCTCCAACAAAAACCAACTTTTTCTTCAATCCTGAGAGCAAAACTAATTTCCCAACCATCTTAGAAAGAACAGGGCGCCAGATAGACAATGGTTTGAGGAAATAAACAAATACCGGCCTGGTAAATTTATGTACATCGTTTCCTCCTACAAAGCAGTTATCAGGACCTTGTCTCATTAAAGCACTGCTACAAAAATCACATTCACATGATAAAATCTCAGCAAGAAATCCAACAGAGTCCCCTCCGTCATGTTGTGTCGCGTAAGGGACCTTAAAGACAGGGCTGATCGATCTTACAACACCAAACTTAAGAGACCGAGCAACCGAGTTGGTTTCTTGATGCGAACCAATCGACAGAGCCGAGAGCAAGAAGCCTCCATCACAGGCCGTTTCCGGCCCCGAAAAGCGCCACCTAATCACCTCCAAGGCTCCGCCGCCGCCGCCTACGCCCCTTTCTCGATCGAAAGGGAGAAAATTCCACGCGAGTACCGCGATCTCCCTGCGGAGGATCTCGGGATCGAAGTCAAGAACGTAGCAGCAAACCCTAGAGGACCCATCGGAGAACGAGAGGCAGTAGTTCTCGCATCCTCTGCACCGATCGGAGTCGGTATGAAGCAAATCCACGGTGCCGATGAGGAGCACGGGGCGCTTGATCGGAGAGAAGGCGTTAGGGTTAGGGTTTAGATCGGAGAACAGGAGAGGGCTTCTAGTGTGATCGAGGTTTAGGGTTTCGACTCTGGATCTTTTCGTAGGGGGTGAGCGGGGCGAGGTGGGGAGGGAGACGAGAGAGGAGGCGCCGGTGAGAGGACGAGATGCGCGGAGGAGGTCGGAGAGCGAGAGGACATGGGCGCCCTCCATTAATGGAGGTATTTGGGAAGAGAGAGAAACAGAGAGAGAGAGAGAGAGAGAGAGAGTGTGTGTTTGGGATATGCCAAGAAACCAAAAGGCGGGAGAAAGATGCAGTGTAATACGAAGGTGATCGGTTTCAAGAATCCCAATTTAATTTGGACCCAGCGTGGAAGTTACTGCCTAAACCTGGTCCGCCACGTCAGCCCGTATTGCCACGTCGTCGTTGACCAGTCAATTTGCTTCTTACATTTTGCTGCTTTTTGTAAATCCAAATTTAACAAAAAAAAAAAAAAAAAAAAAAAGAGTTGGCTGATTATTAAATTATTTATTTGAATAAAAGTTAATTCTAAGCTTTCAGTGCTTTTCCTTCTTTTTTTTTTTTTTTTTCTTTTTTTTTAATTCCCACGAAAATAAAATCATATAAATTTGGTGAAAGACATGGTTAAAAAGAAAAATTGTAATTTTTAAGAACTGCTGCTATGACTAGCTCACTGACTACTCTTCAAAATATCTTCAATTTAATGCGGCAATGGAAGAAATTTTGTTGTTATTAAGAACCCTTCTGGCTTCTACTGTAGATTGTTTTTGTGTTTGGATTTTTTTCCTTTATTTTTCTTTACTTAAAAAAAAAAAAATTCCTTTTGTTGCTCTTTTAGACGCTGCTCTGTCTTCCTGACTTTCATCGCTAGGCTCATTTTTTTCAAAAAATGAAGCGCGTTATCTTTTTCTCAAAAAAATAATAAAAAAAAAATGTAAATTTTAATTAGCCAATATAGTTTTATCTACTGAATTTAAGTTCTTTTACTAATATCAGTTCCTTAATCAGAGATTTATTTATACCTTAGTCGTACACAGAGCAAGTAAATTAAGAAGGATGATCATTAATAACACAAGGACAGGGACATGATCCATGCATGAGGTAAAGTAACATTCATAAAGCCATCATTGCCGCAACCGGCGTTATTCTTCCGTACTGGCCGTGATTCTTCTTCTCATAATCCTAATTCTTAAGAAGGTACTCGTCCAGATCCTTGAAGGTCTTCGCCGCGGTCTCAAGGATGAGATTGGGCTCGGGGACCTCCGCATTCACCTTCTCGAACTCGAGGGACCATTTCACCAAGCTGCCATCCCCGTTCGGAGTGACCTGGAGAGTGGGCTTGAAGGTCTTGTACAGGCTCGCCATCTCTCCGTCTATCACACTGTACGAAACCAGCTTATTCTCGTCGTCGGCCACCTCGACCTTTTCCTTCGAGAATGTAATTAAGGGAACTCCTGCGTTACGAAGCATTGAAGCATAGTTTATTCGTATTACTATTTAAAAAGTAGAAAGTCTAATTTGAAGCGGTCCTATTTCGGTCAGCACGAATCCTAGTACTTAATTACTGCACAATAAGCTGTGAATATTATCGAAACGTTTACCTTCGGCATACTTGACGATCCGGATCGTGCCGGGACTCTTTCCGTCGCCCTCGACGATCTCGATGCTCTTGTATTGATTAGGGAATATCTTGGGGAAGAGATCATTGGAGTCCCTTAAGGCTCCCCAAAACTTATCTGCAGAGGATTTCACCTCAACTTGTACATCAGCCTTAGAAGCCATCTCTTACTACAATGTGATATGAATTGTATGGAGATCAGGCAAAGGAGAGCTTAGAATATATAGTGCTTGTTCAGAGATGTGGGCTTCAATTCTCGGCACGTCTCATTAAAAGTTTCATCTACTACCACCTACTGCTTCCTCTCACCATTATTATCGCGTCGTCGGTGCGACCGTAATAAAAAAATTTGCATGTAAGAGGCACCATTGGGTCCATAGCATAAACATTTGAGTAAATGCATTCAAGAAATGTATATAGTAGTAAATGAACTGCTATAATATGCTTCTAAATTTGCATGAAATTTCCTCCTTAATTAAGCTAATAGGCGTACGTGGCTACAGTAGTAATTAGGTGGGGAATAATTCCTGTGTGCAATATCTGTGCACTGCTCTCATCTATATTTTTCATCTCATTATTCTTTTAATCAGTATCAATTGCTGGAAAACATGGATATTTATGGAGTCAAATTGGTAGTTGGTACAACTGTACCATAGTGGGGGACTCATTTTGTTTTTGAGAGAGACTTTTTCTTTTTTTTTTTTCCCTTTTGAAGTGTGTGGAAGAAGGGAGTTTTGAAAAATGAACTGTATAATTTTGGAATAGTTCCAGTATAATGTATTAAATTTCCCAGATCATTGAATGGACATATATATCTTCATCCATGCACATTTAAACTTCATTTAAACTTCCGCCTTTTTGTAAGATTTCTTAAAATTTTGGAAGAAGTTACTCATGAGTTGTATGTGATTTGGGTCAAAAGTACTAAACATTATAATTACGTAGATTAACATTATTTGCAACTGTAGCCAAAAATATGTAGTGAGTACCTATAGAACATGGACATTTGAGATTAGAGAAGATACGCGCATTCAAACAGAGATGAGGAAAAATGAATCAAGGTTGCAGATTCTTCTAGTGAAAGGGAATATTAACTTTTATATTTCCTAACTCAAGTTTAAATGCTCTGGTTCCCTGATTGAAAAGTCTCCTATATTTTCAAAAATAAAATAAAATAAATTGGAGGGTAGGTCCGGTTCCTTGCGTGTTATTGCTGTAATGACAATTTTACGATATTTTTGGACTGTGTGCGTGAACTGAGAGCATGTTTTCAAAGATATTTAGCATGGTTAGTGCCTAAGTTTTATGCAATTACAAGTAAGTTGGCTAGGCCCCAGATGTAAGTGGATAAGCTGAGAATAGAACCTCAGACTTAAAACAGAACACACATTAAAAAAAGACTTGTTAACTTCTCTTTGAAAGCTTCATATATGATATATTTTTTTCTTGGGTGTTTGGTAGAGAGTTAATGTGACGATATTGTTTAATGTCTCAACTAATCTGTGAAATACGCAATTCAGCACAGCGAGAATTACCCAGGATTCTAAATATTTTTAAGATTGGCTTATCTGCAGAGAGGTAAATGATTCTGATTGAAGTCATCTAATTCATTGGCTAGCTTAAATTCCTAATTGATGCCGTATAACAAAAAATTCAAATTTATTTCTCGATCGGAAAATGAAATTAATACTAGTTTATGGGTGACGAGAGTACCTTGACATAAGAGAATCTGTGGACTTTGCTTTATCTCAATCATTCACAGATCTGCCAATATTTGCTCCCTGATCACTGTTAACAACAACTTTAAAACAGTAACACAAGATGGCCGAAAAAACAAAGGCTCTAGTTGGGCGTAATGATCAAGCTCGCTAGTAATAATAATTCGTTGGATTTTAACCACCGGGTCAAAATGCTTAAGTTCAATTATTATTATTAGTATCCATATATTTTATATACACAATCATAATCTTATTTTCATCCGATGTGGGGTGTCAGGGGAGAGGGGACAATTGTTTAGACCTGACGTTGCCAAGATCACCCGGTGATGTTTGTCTCGCTAGACTTTAACTCAGTCGAGAATCGCCACACGCTTCCAGTTGATAATCGCTAGCCTTGTCATTCAAGTTCAGTCAAAACTCGTCACATACTTTCAGGGTTTGAATGACCCTGGCTCAATTATACTTCAATTATAATTGACTCTGATTCTAAATATAACGATCCGGCCCATTAACAAAAATAATTCGTTAGATCCATATTACCGGTCCAAAATATTTAAGTTCGGTTGTTATTATTATTAGTATTCATATCTTTTATATATTCAATTATAACTTCATTCTTATTCGATATAAGACTATTGGGGTGTAGGAGTCTCCCGTTATACTCAGAAAAAAAGCATTCCAAAAATTCTGCCTTGGCACCAATAACATTAATTAAATAATAATAATATATTATGCAACATAGTTAAATAAATACTTTTTGTGTGATTTAAATTGTCATATTAGACTAATAAAATGAATAGTTATTTTTTTAAGCTAAAAAATATTCACCACCTACTTCATTTTTTCAGAAAAAAGATGGATTTTTAAAGCAACAACATCAAACACATTCTAAGTTTTTGTTATTAAAATAAAGAAAAAAAAAACATATGTGGAGGTTAGGATTTGCGAAAAAGAGGGAACGAAAGCTTCCTCACAACGGCTCTCGCGCGCCTGCCCATCACATTCAATTTCTCAAAATACCCCCCCCCCCCCCTCTCTCTCTCTCTCTCTCTACAACCTCAAAGCCCCTTCTCCTCTCTCTCTCTCTCTCTCGCTACTTTTCTTGGTATTCAAGTACTCTTCTTGGTATTCAAGTACTCTTCTTTCACTTTCCATTATCCTTTCCCTCCTCCTCTCCTTCTCCTTTCTTTACTCTTTTGCAAAATAGTTGGTGGTTGATGAGATGAGTTTGGTGGGTAATCTTTAAAATTGTAACATATTTTCATTCGTAGTTTCGAAGAGATTCCTTTCCTAATATTCTTTCCTAAGATATCCCTTTCCTCAGTATTATTATCTCTTAAACTGTATGTTTCATGACCTGCTGAAAATCAATTAGTTTTATTCTGATATCAGGTGGGTTTCTTTTCGGGCCGTATTTTAATTCTTCACTCGCCCATGATTAGTTTGCACTTTTAATTTGAAATTGATGTTATGTTATGTGGTTATTATGTGTTTGTAAATGTGTAGTTACATTTCACACTGTCATAATTGAAGGGCCAATATGCCTTTCAATATTGTTGCATCATGGAACAAGAGGAGGAGAAGCAAGTCACTGGATCATATCAATCCATGTAAGTGGTATATATATGCTAAATTTGTGGGAAATTGATTGGTTGGAGTGGTCAAATTTGAGGCTTTAAATTCACCATTGTGGCAGGGATCTATAAGCCGTTGGAGCTTTGGCAGCTGAAAGATCAATGCCTCCCTCCGAAGAAGCGTAATTGCTCGTCGGTGTTCACTCTCAAGGAAATGGAGGAGGCAACTAGTGCTTTTAGTGACACGAACCTGATCGGGAAAGGAGGGTTCGGTCGGGTTTACAAGGGAGTTTTAAGGGATGGTGAGGTCTGTTAGTAAATTATAATGGATGTCGTATCGAACTGTAACTATGTCATGCTTTATGCACTGTATTTTTTTTCCGAATTTGGACTGCGGATCGACAGTAAGTAAGCAGAATAATATGCTGAAAATGAATTGTTGATTAGATGGAATGTGAATATGGCAATAAACTAACTATATATAAATTTTCTAATCTGGCTTAAATTTTCGAAGAAATGTTGTTCAACTGTCATATTTTCAGCAAATACATCACTAATCGAGTAGCCAGCAATTCGGTGCAATCTCATATATGCCTACCAGATAAAGATATGTCGATTTCTTAAATAGCTTAATCCTTTTTTTGAGAAACTTATTCTTTTTTCCTCGGCGATTTTTAAGGTTGTTGCAATCAAGAAAATGGATCTATCACCTTCTAAACAAGCTGACGGGGAACATGAGTTCCGAGTTGAAGTGGACATTCTGAGCAGATTAGACCATCCAAATCTGGTCACACTAATTGGATACTGTGCCGATGGGAAGCATAGGTTTTTAGTATACGAGTTCATGCCTAAAGGAAACCTGCAAGATCTTCTAAATGGTTTGTTTTGCATGATAACCTATTGTCTATTTAATTCAAGCTATATGAACATCATTTCTTCGTCTTAGAGCTTTTTTTTCTTTATCTCTTTCTTCTTCTTCTTCTTTTTTCCCCTTGATTGGCATTTCAGGAATTAGTGAAGTGAGGATGGAGTGGCCATTGAGACTAAAAATAGCACTTGGAGCCGCAAGGGGTCTTGCTTATCTCCATTCAAGTCCGGCAGTTGGTGTCCCCATTGTCCACAGGGACTTCAAATCTAGCAATATTCTCCTAACCGAGTTCTTTGAGGCCAAGGTAATGTAGAGTAGAGTTTCTATCAGTTATGAATTTTATCCAGTATATTCTATAGAGTGCTTGGTGTATTAGTAATGGAAACTAAACTCCTCAGATATCTGATTTTGGCCTCGCCAAGCTAATGCCGGAGGGTGCCGACTTATACTCAACAACGAGAGTTTTAGGTACTTTTGGTTACTTTGATCCCGAGTATGCATTGGTACGTGTCTCATCCTTTCTGATGCCTAACCATCCTTGCTAGTGCCGAATAATTCTATATCACCATCAAAACTGTTATATTCTTTGATTACTTTAGGAAGCCACCTAATCTTGATTTTTCTATAAATTCTGCCAATAGAGAAAGCATGTTAATGCCATGATTTTACCTGCGTAAAATCCTTCAAATTGGAGCTACAATTAATGCCTAGCTTTTCTTAGTTTCTCTATTTCTAAAGTTTCCGACAGCAGATTGTTTCTCCTAGTTATCTAATATCGGTTTCTCTACTGTTGTGCTACAGACAGGGAAACTAACACTACAAAGCGACGCCTATGCATTTGGCGTGGTTTTGCTGGAATTGTTAACTGGCCGTAGAGCAATAGAGTTAAGCCAGGGTCCTACAGATCAAAATCTCATATTAAAGGTACTGTAATGAAATTTTCTGGAGCCGTAAACGTTGGTTTCTGTACAGTAAGGAAACTGTTTCATCGATTTCAGGTTCATCAAATACTTAATGATCGAAAAAAGCTGCGTAAGGTGGTTGATGCTGAGATGTCTAAAAACTCGTACACCATGGAGTCTATTGCGATGTTTGCAAATCTCGCGTCTCGCTGTGTCTGTTTTGAGAGCAGTGGGAGACCGTCGATGACGGAATGTGTGAAGGAAATTCAGCTCATTATCTATGCCAATATGAGAGTGTAAAAGCAGAATGCTCTGGTTATGCAGTCTTTGATTTTTGGAAACTGTTGTACGATTATAATTTTTTGCTTCAAACTTTTGTATTTTGCTGCTTGAGACATAGTTACTGTAAATAAACTATATAGTCAATTTATCCACTTTCGTATGCGCTGTCTCAAACTGCAGCATTTCTAGAGTGGTTCAACTTTTTGAAATCAAGATTCTGCAATTGAAGAGTATCGTGAAAACTGGAACTTCGGTGTAGAGGAAGCTTGAAGTAAACAATATTATTAATACTTTATTTAGATCAGGATTCCTCATGCTATTCTGAGCAAGATTCAATGGCCCCCATGTGGTAATGTCTCCAACGCTTGCCGTGCTACAGATTTAGCAGTTCAAAATTAAACTAGAAAAGAAATATATGGAAGGTACGCATTAAAAGAAAAGAAGAGCAAGTCATATATGTTCTCTAATGTAATTGCTTATAGAAATGTCTTAAAGTGGCGTGGGGCCAACCAGAAATGGATTGGTTGAATCGATCAGTGCATCTCTAACGCAAGGTTGCTATCTTGATAAACGGGGTCCCCTCAAAATGAATCAAATTACAGAGAGGCCTCCGTCAAGGTGATCCGTTGTCCCCGTTCCTTTATTTGCCGGTAGCAGAAAGGTTGGCAAGGCTGATGGATAGAGCGGTTGGTAACAATTTGCTGAGAGGGGTAGGACCTACAGATGACACCAAAATCGCGATTATTCAGTACGCAGACGACACGGTCTTTTTCTGTAAGGCTAAAGATAGACATGTGCATAACCTTAGATTTGTGTGGCAGTTATTTGAGTGGGCCTCGAGACTCAAAATAAACAGAAACAAGTCCGAGCTATTCTATCTTGGTGGCAGAGAGCAAAGAGGCATGAAACTCATAGAGATTATCGAGTGTAAATTGGGCTCGTTACCGATCAGGTACCTCGGGTTACCGCTGAGGAAAGGTCAAAGTAGAAAGGAGGATTGGTGGGACATCATTAGTAAAATCGAGAAAAGAATCGAAGGTTGGCAGGCCAAACTTCTCTCGCAGGGAGATAGACTTATTCTAGTTAACTCAGTTCTTGCGAACCTGCCTCTTTATTTCTTCTCCGTTATTAAAGCCCCGACTTGGGTTGTTCGATGTATCGAAGCACTCAGGAGGCCTTTTTTTGAAAAGGATGGTCGACCATCAAAGGGGGGCAGTGTCTAGTTAGCTGGAAAGTGGTTTGCAGAGGTAGGTATGATAAGGGCCTCGGGGTAAAGGATTTAGAGAACTTGAACTTAGCCCTATTGGTTAAATGGTGGTGGAGGTTTTTTTCACCCACACCAAATTTATGGTGCCCATTTATCGAGAGATTATACTATTCATAAAGGAGACCACTTAAGGAAGGGGCTTCTTTCAAATCCTACTCCCAGTGGTGGCGAAGCGTCTTAGGAACCAGGAACCTCTTTAAATGCAACGCCACACACTCGGTCGGAGACGGGGGTGGGACGAGTTTTTGGTCGGATATTTGGCTAGAGGACTCTTCACTCCTAACCCAATTCCTCCAAATTTTCAGTGCAGTTCGAAACAAAAACTATAGGGTGCAAGAGTGTTATGGAATTTACGGCTGGAGATAGAGGAAAATTCTCTCGAGCTTTACCCTGAGCTCTTCGTACGAAGAAAACATGATTCGAAACTTAAAAGTTACTCTTGCTGGGACACAATTGATTGGCAGTAGTGACGGCCTCAGGTGGCGTAGGACAAAGTCGGACGTGTTCACAGTCAAATCAATGTATCTTTTTCTTCAAGACAGCGGCGAATCAGACAGGCGCTTCATACAGTTGTGGAAGCTCAAACTTCCTCTGAAGGTCAAAATTTTTGCCTGGCTAGTTTTGAGACGGAGGGTGCTGATAGCGGATAAACTGCTGAAAAGAGGCTGGAATGGAACAGACAACTGCGTCTTCTGTCTAGGGGCACCAGAGACAGCAGATCATCTCTTCGTGGCGTGTTAGTAAGTTTGCTATCGAACAAGGTAGGTGTTCGAGCTTGTCCTGGAGTTCATTTGTTGTGGCTAGCGTGTGAATAAAAAAAAAAAGGTCTCTTGAGAGAAGGGAACTGGCTATCATCGCGGCGACTTGGTGGACAGTCTGGCTCGAACGTAACCGCAGATGCTTCGAAGACAAGAAACAGGGGCTTGGGACCCTGTTCGCAGACATCTGTGCTCTGGGCCTCCTTCTGTGTGTAATTGTTTTTTTTTTTTTCGCGCTGAGGCCTAGTTGCCTCACTCTTGTAGCCTAGTTCAATTCTTCTTGAATGAAGCGGCAGCATGCTGTCTTTTTCTCAAAAAAATAAATGCTTATAGAAGTGGGCCTCAATGTTTTTGTGGGAATGGGTGGAAATGGCGCAAAATTCTGGCCGGATTCATGCCAAGTCGAGAGGGATTTGGTCTTGCGGTTCAAGGAGTCCTTGATGGCCTTTACGCTCTCCAATAACAAGGATGGAGTCAAATGGAGATGGACTCAATCTGAGAAGTTCTCAGTTAACTTGCTTTATAACTTTCTGCAGAATAGTGGGATATGGGATAGAGAATTTGCGCGCCTATGGAAGATAAAAGCCCAGCTTAAAGTCAAAATTTTTATCTAGCTGATACTAAAATGAAAGGTGCTTACTGTAGACAACCTTTTAAAAAGAGGATGGATGGGCGAGGAGGGTTGTAGCCTGTGTAGGAATGATTGCGAGACAATCGATCATCTATTTGTTGACTGTGTAGTGGCCAGATCCCTACTAGCAGGGCAATTAGCGAATAAACTATTCTTAACTAGATACAAATCGGTACTTGACCTTTGGGATGAGAGTAGATCTAAAGGAGGATCTGTAGGGAGGAATGAATTAACGTTCATCGCAACAACCTAGTGGGCCATCTGGCTGAAACGCAACAAAAGAATTTTCGAGAATTTAAAATGCCTTTAGGACTCCTGATGGCGGAAACACACTCGCTCAGATCCTTGTGGATCTTTTTTTTTCTGCCTAGGGAGTTTTTTTTTTTTTTTTTTTTTTTTTTTTTTTTTTTTTTTTTTTTTTTCTAGAGGCCTTGTTGTCTCGATTTGTAATCTAATTTATCTTTCTAATGAACGAAGCGGTAGCATACTACCTTTCTCTCAAAAAAATAAGTGGGCCTCAATGTAGATCAAGCCTTGGCACTCAGAAGAAGAGTTGAAAAGATTATAGATTTTTTGTCACTATTGTTGGTATCAATTATGTAAAGCATTTTAGAAACGAGATGATTTATGTAGGAAGGCCAATATAATACATATACGAAATGGCAAATATGTGATGACCCGGATCTCTACGAAGGTCTTACGGAGTGAATTGTGGCTTCAGGAGGCCTATGATGTGTGTTGGAGATGGTTGCGCGTAAATCGGACCTCAAGATCGAAGCCAGCCCGAAATTTGGATTAAGAATACCTGTTCGGATGCCTTCGACAAATTTTAGAAGTGGAATTTAGCAAAACGGACATCGGATTTGGACTCAGCGCGCGAAAATGATGAAAATGGACTATTTACTTGTACTTTTCGGAGCCTGGATGCCGAAACACGGATTTCGAGGCATTGGTTACTGCTCCGGCAGGCCAGGGCAGCACCGGCGGCGCGGGCACAGGCAGGCACGTGCGCGGCGGCGGGCAGGCCGGTCCACGGGACTCGGCGTGCACCGGGACTAGCCAACGGAGCAGTGTGACACGTGGTGTGCGCGGATTGGGCGGTCAATGCACGCGCGACAGCGCGCCGGGCGCGGTGCACGGTGGACCCGCCAGGCCACATGTCGCCCGCTCATTGGCGGGCGCAGCGACTCGGCTACCCAGCCGTGAACCGCGGACCACGGTTTCCGCCGTGGACCGCGCTGCCACGCGGCCGCCGCGATTGGCGGGCGCGCGTGGGCGGTGCGCGGAGCAGGCCACGTGGCGCGCTGTGGGCGTTTCGGGAGCGCACAGTGCTAGGTCGAACCGGATTCGGGCGCCCGAATCTTGCGCCCGAATCGGGATCCCCTTTTCCTTGTGGGCTGGGCTATAAATAGCCCTTTGTGTCTTCTTTTGAGGGCTTTTTCCGAGCCCTCTTGAGCCCATATTCGGCAGGGAGATTCTTCATCGGGTTTTCTTTGATTTTCAGCATCCCGGAAATTTTTAGAAGGCATTTCATCAGCTTCCTACTCGACATCGCGAGCTTCGACATGCCTTCGTTATTGATCTTCTTCGTCGACGTTTCTTCCGCGAGCTCCCCTGGGTTGATGGGAGGGAGTTTTTGGCCGATTTTCATGACATCGGTTTCACGAGAGGTAGATCTTCGTTTTCGTGTTTTCCGCTCGTCTCAGTTTTGGATTTTTATTGGGGTTTCTGGAACATCTTTAAACCCCTTTCTCGCTGGTGATTTTCATGGACAGCGGAGCTTGTCGAATTTTTATCTCCGCACTCGGTTATCGAATTTCAGCCCATGAGACTCGATCGACATCTACGCTTCGCGAGAATCGCAACCATATTTTTATTGGAATTTTTGAAGCTCATCTCGCATGTGATATTTCACTGTTTCTCAGACAGATGTGCGACAGCGATGTCGTTTTACTAATTTTGGACTTACCGCAGTGTTTGGCTCATATCTCGGTGACTGGGAGGACTTTTTGAGTGATTTTTGGTGCGTTGGAATCGTGGAAACTTGAGGATTATCCATGTTTAGTTTGGACCTTGGATAGATGCGCACTTTCAGGTGGGTTGCTTCGTCTCCAAAATCGATGGACGGTTCTCTAACTCTATTGAATAGTCAGCATGTATAATTGTGGGATGTGTTAGAATGCATGCTAGAGAGAGAGATGATGTCTTTCTTGTGTCGTTATTGAGATCATGTTGGTTAATGTTCCCTGACCATGTTTTAATTAAACTAAATGCTAGTATTGGAACTTGGACCTAGCACCCCGCTATATGTTTGCATGTGTAAATCAGACTAGTAGAGAACTCTCATTTTGGTTAGGTTTATTTATGCTTTAGACATCCACACTTTACATTTTATTCCTGGACATAGTGTTTCCTCGCCCGGGTAGTGGGCCGAGTGGTCGGGATTTCTCTTAGGTACCGTTTGGTTCGGGGATTATGAGCTTGGGGATAAATTTTTCATTTCTGGGATAACTTGCTATTCCGGGATAGTCAGTGATAAAAGAAAAATAGTATTTGGTTTGTAAAACTGTTATTCTTAGGAATAGCTGAAATTGTGTTTGGTTCATTTCTCGGAATAAGCGATAATAGTAAAAAAATAAGAATAATTATAATTTTAAAATAATAATATTTTATCTAATTAATTAATATAAAATATTAATTAAATAATAATTAATATTTGTATAAATTAAAATTTTTATTTTAGTAAATAATACCGTTTCATTTTTTAAAAATTAAAGTTAAAAATTTTAAAATTTGTATAAATTTTAAAATTTTAAAATTTATTAAATTTATAAATTTATTAAAAATTAAAATTAAAATTTAAAATTTCTCTAAATTTAAAAATTTAAATTTTAATTATCTCAAAAATGTGTAAAAGAGGATTCAAAAATTTTAATTTTTAAATTTGTATAAATTAAAATATTTTTATAAAAAATTTAAAAATTTATATATACAAAATTTGTATAAATTTTAAATTTTTAAATTTTTTTAGATTTATAAAAAATTAAAATTAAAAATTTTAAAATTTATAAAATAAAAAAAATAAATTTAAAATTTTATAAATTTTAATTTAAAAAAAAAATGAAAACAAGGTTGTTCCCGGGTGAGAACAACCTTGTTCCCACAAATGGGGGGAATTGTTATCCTCCTTCTTAACGGGCTATTCTAGAATAGCCCGTTAAGGGGGGGATAACAAATCTCCTCATTTTTTTGTTGTGTTTGGGCGATAAAGGGGGATAAAGGAGTTATCCCCCCTTTATCCCCCAACCAAACATAGCCTTAGTGTAGGATGCATGTTACACTCGTGCTTGGGGGCCGAGTGGAGTCTGGTAGATATAGCTAGTCTTGTACCAGTGGCGGAAGCCGTTTGGGTAAACGGTAGTCCCGGGTTGTCGAGTTCTCCGATTTATTTGTCGCCACGGTGTTCGTGGCAGTGGTGTACCAGTGATAGCAGGACCTTGAACTCAGAATCTTTTTGGACACACATGATTTTAATCAACCAATATTTTTTCTTCCAAACATCGAAGGGTCGCCGGAGTCTGTTCTTGTCTGATTGGGCGAAAGCATTAGCCCTTCGGGATTTGGGAATAAAATTTATTTTCTAGCTGATTTTCCTAAAAAGAGCTAAAAATCATTAAAATGGGTTTTCTCAAATCAAGATGGTTTTATAAAAAGAAAAAGAACTACTTTTAGTCCTCACTCCGAGGGGGTTCGAGTGAAAATGGTTTTCAGTAATAAATATCATATTTTTCTATTAACTCCCTCACCCGGAAGGGTTCGAGTGATCTGGGTTCTAAGGGTTGTTCCTCCTTTGGGTCGAGAACAACGAGAGGCTATGCCTAGAGCCTGTTCTTGTTGGATTTGGGTTGTAGGTACTAGCCTTTCGGGGTGTTCGAACCCCTCATTGTCATCAGCTGTGGAGTATCTCCAGTCTAGTGGGTTTTAGCACGTTAAGTTTGATGTCCTGTTGTAGGAGCCGTCGGGTTGACGGTGGTCCCGGCTATCGAGTATTTCCAGCCTGTGAGTTAGTGATGTGTTTTGGGCACTGCCGATCATATTGATCATGGATTTGGATTATAGCCTGCATGAGCCATATTGAGCTCGATAGAGATGCACGGATATTTTCCTCGGTGGGGTCGCGCCCCTCGAGTGCCGCTCCGGAGCTGGGCCTGTTACTTTGCTATCGCGACTTGTCGACATAGTCCTTCTGGCTGGGCCAGTTTTGGCAGTCACGGACACCCTACGTAAGTTCAGTCCTCCGTGGATGTAATGGCAGTAGGTGAGCGCAGGTTTGACTGGACCCCATGTAGCAGTCATTGTGATTGGGTTGATTGAATATATTGGATTAGAGTCGATGCATCATTTTCATCTGTATCACCATTTGAGCATTGTAGATAGAGGCATGATAGCTGTATATTTCTTTCCAGCTTATCTTTACATTATTCTAGTTTTCATGTTATCTTATGCCTCTAGTAAACTTAGTGGGCAGACCGTCGGGCTTGGTGGCGGTACCCACTGAGAACTACGTGCCGGTGTAGTTCTCACACCCGCTGTGATGACAGATTTTTCCGAGGTAGCTGTTCCAGCTTCTGTTTGAGCGGAGACAACAGTTCGAGGTGAAGGAGTCGCGAGCTATTTCCCTACCCATCCTTGGAGTATAGTGGTACCATTTTTGGAGCTTTGTAGTACAGTCTACTGGATTATAGTAGATAGTTACTTTTGAGAGTTTTATTTTTTGAGAGACTTATGTATTGTGAGGTTCAGACTTGTACTATTTGGAGATGTATTATCTTATTTCAGTAGTATACTTTTCAGCTCTGATATCTGTATAGCTGTAGTATTATCTTTTATAGGTTAGACGCTTTGTCCATACGGAGCTTTCCGTATGGACGGCAGATCTGTTGGCGGGTCCGAATCGCAGTTTCGATTATAAGGCATGACAAAATACCTAAATAAAACATATGTTTTTCTTGTAATTTCATTAAGATTCTCTTGTTCCAGCAAATGAAATCTCAACCACAAGAGGCAGCAGCAATCAACAAATGTCCAAGTGCATAACTACTACAGAGGATGAATGTTATACATCATTAAAAGATTGACGTCAATAGCTAACTACCGATGTGTGCGTTGGGACTTAAAATTGCAAAATTTTCAGTGGTCCATCTGAAACACAAACTTGGTCTCCACGAATGACGGCGCTCTAACGATAGTGCACAAGAGGTGAAACTCCTTAATACACAGAATATTCTTACACACCAAAATTTGCAGAGAATCGATGCCCAATGGGACAGGGTGAACTAAGTTCATGCATGAATTTGATCCGAGAAAAATTAGCATCTCCCTTTCGTAGCTCTAATAACTGATTCCTCTCTTTCCTTGAACCATAAAAAAAAAATTCAGCAGAAAGAGAATAACTTAAAGTAGCCGCAGTAAACATTCTAAGTCACCTAATTTAAATTTTAAAAATAAAATAAAATAAAATACTAAATACCCAACCCTTCATTATCCTCCTCCCATTCAAAATGGACCCCCACTCCTCGTCTTCCTCCCATCCCACTCCTCCCTCTATAACCCTTCCATGGCGTCCTCTCCCACCTCCCTCTCCCTCTCCCTCTCGTTGGACTCCACCCTCCACCCCATCCTCTCTCGCCATCACAGCCATCCCCATCCTCATCGCCCCTTCTCCCTCTCCAAACCATACGCTTTCGCTCGCTCTCTCCTCCGCCGAGCCCCCCGCTCCTCTCTCCCCGCCCCTCCCGTCGCCGCCGACTCCTCCCTCGGCGGCGGCGGGGGATGCTTCCTCGACCTCCACGCCCCGGAGCAGCTCCGCGTGCTCGAAGAGTTCCGCTACGAGCACGAGTTCGAGCACGGGTCGCTGCAGATCCGGGCCATGGACGAGTCCGAGCTCGACGCCGCCGTCGAACTCCTCGCCGAGTCGTTCAGCGAGTCCATGTGGGCGGCGCCGCGCTACGTGCAGCTCCTCGCCTTCCTGGTGAAGCAGTACGTGGTGGAACGGCGCCGCCTCGTCCCCCACGCGGTGGTGCTCGTCGGCCTGTATAGGAGCAAGGGCGCGGAGGAGGCGGAGCTCGCGTGCACCGCCGAGGTCTCCTTCGACGCCGTCGGGGCCAACGCGGCGCCCCCAACGCCGCCGCCCCCGCCCGATTCGCCCTACATCTGCAACATGACTGTGAAAAAGTCGCTTAGAAGGTATTCTTATCGGAATCTGCCAATGTATTCTCACTGTGCTATTTTAATTGTCTTTAGGAGGAAGATGTTAATTTACTGATCATTTGAATTCACTGATATTATTGTTCCTAGTTGAATTTATTATCCATTACTTGGAATCTCTTGATCCCAACTCACAAGCTACTAGAAAACTAAGAAAGTTGCATTCTTGCGTACAAATGAAACATGACAAAGCCGAGCTAACAAAGGAATACCTTGAAATGATAAAATTCGATACGAATGGCGGAGGCGGCCAAGTCGTATCTTATGTTCTGTTTTATGTGCAAGACAACATGATTATTACATGAAAAAGGGGGGCTTGGCCACAAAATTTGCGCATCAAATAAGATTTGAAATTGCTCTGATGATTAATAGATAGTTGCAACCATTAAACCAATTCAGGTAAATAGCATTTGCAATTCTCCGTAACATTTTCTGTATAGAACTTTTTATTGACTACGGTAGAAATTTTAATAGTTGGATCTAACATGCCGTAGGTACAACTGTTCTCTTCATCATTGTTATAAAATTAGAGATTTATTACTCGATGCAAATCCAAAGGTCACAAGTGCTGCATATTAGCTCATCCTACATTCAACTAGCGATTTCCCGCATTATGGTTTTATATGCTGATAGTCTTTTTTGTATTCTAGGAGGGGAATTGGAAAGCAACTGCTGAAAGCATGCGAGGAGTTGATAATCCGAATGGGAGCTAAAAGAACTGTATGTCTCCACTGCAGAATAGTCGACAAAGTTCCATTTAAGATGTATAAAAAAGCTGGTTATAAGGTTGTCCAAAGTGATAGTTTCTTAGTTTGGCTTAGTGTTCAGCGGCGCAAGTACTTAATGTGCAAACAACTAACAGGATCCCCTTGTGATAGTCAATGTAACGCAACATATTTTAGCGACCAATCCATCGCATAACTTTCATATTTCACTTTGTATCATACTCGCATCTTAGCTTGCTGAGGGTCATGTTTGTTTCCTGATATTCAAAATGGTGGCAAGATTATGTTGCTGTAACTGTAAAATATATTCATTTATTTGACATCAAAATGATCCATTCCGGTCGGTGCAAATCTGCGTTCATGTTGTTTTAATTACGATTGTTTGAGCTAATTTGGTGTTTATTTGTTGCAAACCAAGTTTACTTGGAATGCTATTGAGGTAGGCTGTTGAGCTTGAATCACTTATTCTAGAACTACTCTATCTTTAACAAGTTTAACTCTCTTGACCATTTTGCTTAATCACTGTCCAAAATATTTTAGCAGGTTAAGAAGTTTAGTTCTATTATATTTTATATGTAGTACTATTTCAAATTCTAGAGGTGTCACATTTTTCTCCTATTTAAGCTCTGATGTTTTTGTAGCGATGTCCTTGCTCGGCTCAAATATACTCACAAACACCAAGTAGTACGAGATTTGTCTCGCCAGTCTTAACTGATCTTGCTAAATTTAACCGACGTGGTAGACTATGTGAGATTTGTCTCGTTAGGCTAAGCGATTTTGTGGGACCTAACTCCAGTCCAAAATATTATAACTGAATTTAAAATTTTAAAACTATTATATCTTTTATATATATATATATATATATATAGTCCGGCTAGAATACTATCGATAGCACCAAATAATTGGTGCTATCAAATTTTCAGCCGTTGGATGAAAAGATATGCGGTTGGGATTATAGTATTTTTCTAAAATTTTTACTATTCAATCAACCACCTAGTAAACCCTAGGGGCCCACTACAATTCCAAACGCATATTTTTTCATCCAACGGCTTGATAGCACCAATAGCTTGGTACTATCGATAGTATTCTAGCCTAATTATATATATATATATATATATATATATATAATATATATATATATATATATATATATATATATATATATAGGACTATCAAATTTTTAGGATTTTACGTTAGGTGTTCATCAAATTTTAAGGATTTTAAGGATTTTACATTAGGTGTTCATCTATTATATTATAGTGGTAAGGTGCTTCCTAATGTTAGTGTGGTGAATTTAATTTTATTATTTTTCTTGTTTGAAGGTCTGATCTCCTCTGGTTAATTTGTTCAATCTCGATTTTTCTTTTTTTTTTTCCCTACTATTCGAATTAATAGTTACGAGTCCGTATAGAATACTCCTAGTAGGTACTAGGTAACGGCTTTGTTTATCCAAAATCTAAAAAAACTTCGATTTTTCTTTGTTTTTTAAATTAAAGAGATAAAGGTATTTATTATGTGCCAAATTGTTGGAAAAATTCGGGGCGAGTTTGTCGGTACTCGACTCGGTACCAGATTCTCTGAATTTGCAATTTACTTTGATATCGCAATCCGCTCTGGTACCGCTTAGAGTTGGGATTTCGCAGCGGAAACGTCAAATCAGATTTTTACAATAAATTCGTCCTCTCAACAAAACTGAAATCAATACAACCAAAAAAAAAAAAAAAAACTAAAACAGAAAATATACGGGTGAAATAAAATTCATTAACTGGCGGGGTGCATGGTGCCTATCATCCAATACGCGGACTATACTATCTTCTTCTGTAAGGCCAAACGTTCGGAAGTGCGCAATCGTAAGTTCATGTGGCAACTGTTTGAATGGGCGTCTGGTTTAAAAATTAACTGGGGGAAGTCCGAACTTCTTTACTTTGGGTGTCGGACGAGAAGGGGGGAGAGACTGGCTGAGCTCATCGGTTGTAAGTTGGGTAACCTACCAATCAAGTATCTTGGACTACCGCTGTCGGACAAACGGTGGAGGAAAGAAGACTGGTGGGCGATCATCAGCAAGCTACAAAACAGGATCGAAGGTTGGCAGGCGAAACTGCTCTCCCAAGGGGGCAGGCTAACACTAGTAAACTCCACGCTGACCGGGTTGCCGCTCTACGCGTTGTCGGTCTTCCGTGCACCGAAATAGGCTACCAACCGCATGGAAGGCCTTAGAAGAGCATTTTTCTGGAATGGATCGTCATCGGCCCTGGGCGGCGACTGTCTGGTTAACTGGAAACTCGTGTGTCGGAACCGGAAGGAAGGGGGGTTAGGAGTACTAAATCTGGCCAACATGAACACCGCTCTGCTGGCGAAATGGTGGTGGAAATTGCTAGCTGGACACAATACACTTTGGGGGAGGCTTGTCTCACAGCTGTACTACGCCAGACGGAGACCACTCCGGGAAGGCGACTCATTCACCCCATTCTCCTTCTGGTGGAAGAGTGTACTAAGCACGAAAGAGGTATTTAACTGTGGCGCTCACTACACGCTGGGGGATGGCAGGGGAGTGGAACTGTGGCGGGACAAATGGGGGGATATGGGCGCTCTTTGCAACCAATTCCCGAAAATCTACAGAGACGTCACGGCTAAAACTTGCAAGATCAAAGACTGCTTTAGCAGGGGTGCGTGGAAGTGGAGCCGTATTCTGGCTGGGATTCCTCGAAGGAGACAACTATCTTACGCCACTATCCAGGAGCTAAAAGATCTGTTAGTCACCAAAACTCCTGGACGAGGGAGAGACCTACTACGATGGCGTTGGGACCGCTCGGAAGTTTTCTCGGTAAAGACGACTTATGACTTCCTGCAGGATAGCGAGGTCAGGGTCACCTTATTTGATAGACTCTGGGCTGTCAAAACACCGCTAAAAGTCAAGATCTTTGTGTGGCTGGCCCTGAGAGGTAGGATACGCACAAAGGACAAGCTCACTAGCTATGGCTGGAGCGGGGACGTGCAATGTGTATTCTGCAGGGGCGCCATCGAGACAGTCAATCATCTGTTAGTCGACTGCGTCGCCAGCAGAGTGTTGTTGGGATCCCAATTATCCCACAGGGAGCTCCTGGACGACGGTGACTCGTTGGTTTCACTTTGGAAGAATTGCTGTCAGTTAGGGGGCAGCCAAGGTAAAATCGAGAGAACCATCTTAGTCGCCTCGTGGTGGTCGATTTGGTTGGAACGTAACAGAAGAATTTTCGAGGGCAAGAGTGTCGACGGGGTATCACTGCTGAACTGGACCCGCGCCCTCCAATGCCTTTGGGAGTCATCTTGTTAGTTTTTTTTTTTTTTTTTTTTTTTTTTTTTTGAGGCCCTGTTGCCTCCTCCTGTTGCTAAGTTCATCACGTCTTGAATGAAGCGGTAGCATGCTACCTTCTCTCAAAAAAATAAAATAAAATTCATTAACCAAGAAAAGAATTACACCGACTTCTATTTTCTTCTGCAATAGAGTAGCTTCAATCCGAGCCCTTAGAGTAGCTTCAACCCGAGCCCTTTTTCTAAATCTCTCTCACCCTTCTCTACATGGGTGTGGCTAAATCCTAACCCCCACCACCTCCATATTACCACCACCATAGGTATATCTACCTTAACGTGGGTTGGTGGGTATATTCTCTTTAACACCTCTTTAAAAATAATAGCACATATGCTATATTTATAACTTACATAAAAAACTATTCAAATCCTAATCTAAATATATTTTTATTCTAATTAATAGATAAATCTTAACAAACTTATCTCTTTAAGATTTAAATATTAATCTTAATTCAACTAGTATTCAACTACCAATATATAATCAAATCCTAATACAAATATTATTTACCTAAACAATTGCTATATATATATATATATATATTTATATGCATGCCCCAGAGCTTCTTTCCATCAACGTTTCGAAATTTGTGTCATAGCAAAGCAAGAAGCTGATCTCTGCGAGATGGACAGGGTGGTTTTAGTCTCCGACCGCATGCCGTCAACCGCGAGTCCTCTGAGGAGGACAGAGAAGCCTCCGCGACCACCACAGCGGCAGCCACTGGTCCTGGAGATCGTCATCGTGAAGGATCCTTTCATCCCTTTCGTCCCTCGTCATAACCGTACCAACGAATGCCCCCGACGCCTCCGATGGGCCGACGTAGAATACTACCTGTCAGTTTTCGGCATTGGGTGTTTTTTTCTTCTCGAATTTGGGCTTTTGGTGCTCTTTTTTAGATTGATTATTGGTTTTTCAGGTTGCTAGTTACTAGTTAGGACTCAGGATTAATTTAGAGTCCAGTTTCTGATGTGTTAGTGATTAATTTAGAGTCCAAGTTCAGTTCCTATTATGTAAAGAATTTTTTTTTTTTTTTTTCTTTTAGCGTAATCAGATTTTGTGAATTTGTCGTTTATAATACTTACTCTAATATTAATGATTGGAATTTCGCATCAAATTATATTATTATTATAAATTTATTTTCTCAATAGAAATCAAAACCAACTTAATTATAGAGAGAAAAAAAAAAATAAAACAAAAAATTAGTATGAAATTAAATTAATTAACCAAAGCAAAAATTACCCAGGACTGCAAAAAGTAATTTCAATCTAAATTCTTTTTTTGAATTTCTCATTCTTCTTTCGTTTTTTATAAATTTAGAATACTTCTTTCTTTATTTTTGGACGCATCCGTGTATTAAATGCATTCAAAATTACGAATATTTTGACAATACCATATGAATATGGTTAATCCGTACCACCACCATCAAAGCATCAACAAATAATAATAATAATAATAATAATATATATATATATATATATATATATATATATATATATATATATATATATATATATATATATATATTCAAATTCTACTCTAATTAAAATTTTATTCTAATTAATATTTAAATTTTAATTAATTTATATTCAACAAAATAGAATATTATTTTTAATTTAATTAAAATTCAACTACAAATCTAACGTTGCTACAATAGTTAAATAATAAATAATAAATAGTTTAATTCCCACTCATAAACATGCTTTCCGTTATTGAATTTAATTGGGTCTAAATTTTTCTCTGATTAATCCAAAGAAATTACTAAGATTGTATCACATGAGTGAGTGGCGAATACTTCTTCAGAGTTTCGAATAGCACCTCGTTCCACATATCAACAGGCTCAGGCAAACACCAATGCAAACAATCATTAGAATTACTAACCCACCTTTTATCATAATGGGTTCCTGGACGCCCGTCGGCTCGAAGCATCATCAACTTCGTCACATCCAACAGCCCTAATTCTCAGCCCGGCCCGGCCCGTTAACCTTAGTTTGAACTCTCTTCAACTCTTCAAATTGAATTTTCCTCAATTTCAAATTAAAACTGTGCAATCCTAACTCACCTTCATTCAAATGTTGAGTACTGTTGAAGTACCCTCCAGTAAACTTGTCACGCCCGAAATATAAGAGTGATCTTTTTTTTAAAAAAAAAAAAAATTCATAGTTCAAAACGACGATTCTAAGATGTGAGCAGATTCGTCACGTGCATAAATTTTTTTAGATTCAAACGAATAGTCTTCCATATAAGAGTCACGCCCGAAATATAAGAGTGATCCTTTTTTTTTAAAAAAAAATATCATAGCTCAAAACGACGATTCTAAGATGTGAGCAGATTCGTCACGTGCATAAATTTTTTTAGATTCAAACGAATAGTCTTCCATATAAGAGTCATGCCCGAAATATAAGAGTGATCCTTTAAAAAAAAAAAAAAAAAAAAAAAATCATAGTTCAAAACGACGATTCTAAGATGTGAGCAGATTCGTCACATGGCCGTGCATAAATTTTTTTAGATTCAAACGGATAGTCTTCCATATACACGTACGGATCAAAATTTACTACACATGATACTAAACAACTAGCTACAATCCAATATCATCCAACATAATTGATAACTACATTATAATAAATAAAACCACAATCGCTACACTCCACACTCACTAAACATCCAAATAATAACTAATAATAAAAACAACTATAAATCAGATGCCATGATCAAATAACTGTAAACATAAAGCAATCATGGTGTAGGCTAGCTATCTAGTTAGCATCAAAAGGATAGCTCTACTGCAATACCTCACATCACCGTCCCGACATCTCCCGACGAACCTGAAAAAAATATCATCAGAGGATGTGAAATACAACTAAATGTATCCCAGTGAGTACAACGAATTCGGGACCAGCAATCGTACTTACTGATATACAATAATCGAAAGAATATAATAAATCAAAAGGAAGTAAATCAGCAAGTTATCATAACAGGGTACTAATAATCAATAAAAGTTATAAATGCTGTAAGAGATGTCCAATAAAGAATAAATAGTAGGAATCATAATAAAAGCAATGCATCAATACTGAAAAGCTAAGTAATCAATCAATGTTATTATTGGTTACGAGGATCTCAGGATTATGCCACGTTTGGCATCTATCGGCGGACATATAACTCTTCACCCACTTGGTGCTAGCTATTTGGGACTCACATGTCAAAAAGACCACTTTATCGGTAAAGAACACCACCACAGGTGCCAGTTCGTTGCTATACGTGAAATGAACAGCTGATGTTATAACAATCATAATGCTGATACTCAAGTTCATGATCTAGAGACTGAAAAGATAGGAATAAGCCGGAAACTTAATTTCAAACGGGATCGTAAACAACAGTGTCATCATCTTATGAAGAATATTAGTATCGAATTTATACTCTATTATGAAATACAATAATAAGGAGATAGTAAGGCAATCAGATCTATATATCAGGCTAATTAATGACGGATCACATCGTGAACCATGTCAATGTAATAATAGTTAGGTGGTGCAAAAATCAAAAACAATATATATAAGTAAAGAAAAAGACCAGGATTAGCAAGATCACAGGGATCGAAATACCCACCTTGATGCAGACGATTCTGGAACCCGCTGCTCAGCCTTTATGTAGGTTCCTAACTGCTCAGGCCTAAACCGAATCCACGGGTTAGTCACAAACGCTCACAAACCCTACCCATTGATTCACAATGTATGAAACAACTAAACTGCGAACTTAATTATGTATAAGTTTCGAGGCCGGCAGAATTTTGGATAATTTGCCAATCGACCAATATTTGTCCTAATAATGTTTATAAGCTACCGAAATGCCCACAACTTCACCTACTTCCTCGGAACGCTCCATTTTAGGCATTCGGGCAGTGACAACTAACATTGTGCCACTTGACATCCAATAAGGTGAGGAATTAGGACAAGCAACAGCAACCCCTCTAGAGGAGTCCTAGAGCTACCTTAGTTTTAACACGTTTAACCCTCTTAACCTTTTGAGTCTAACCACCGTCCAAAATTCTATAACCGAATTAAGAGATTTAATTTTATTATATTTTATTATTTTAAATTTTAGAGATGTCACATTTCTTTTCTATTTAAGCCTGATGTTCTCCTAGCTATGTTCTTGCCAGGTTCAAGCAAACTAACAAGTATTAGGTAATGCGAGATTTGTCTCGCTAACGTTACGGCTAACGTTACCCAATTTTGCTACCCTTAACAAACCTTGTATGAGATGTGAGATTTCTTTCGTTGGACTTAAGCGATTTACTGGCAACATTTAAGCTGAATTAAAAAAAAAAAAGCCCTATTACATCTTATATATAAAATTTTTTTAAATTCTAAGGTATCATATTAGGTATTCCAAATATTTGTGCGGTGCATTTAATTTTATTATTCTTCTGGTTTGAGGGGTCTGATCTCCTCTTGCTAATTTGTTCGATCTCAATTTTTTTTTTTTTTTCCTACTATTCGAATAAGTAGTTATGAGCCCGCACAGAGTACTCCTAGTAGGTAACGGCTTTATTTATCCAAAATCACAAATAATCTTTTGATTTTTCTTTTATTTAAATTAAAAAGATAAAGATATATTTATTTATGGTTTGACTTTCAAATATGATTTACCACAACGACTTTCTTTTCTTTTTCCTCTTGTGACTTGTCGTTTATTTGTCTAAAAGAATCCTAACAAACTTTCTATTTCCTAATCGGTATCTCTAAATAACTCGTATAGCTAAACATTGATATATATATATATATATATATATATATATATATATATATATATATATATATATATATTCTTTCCATCAACGTTTCGAAATTTGTGTCATAGGAAAGCAAGAAGGTGATATCTGCGAGATGGACAGGGTGGTTTTAGTCTCCGACCGCATGCCGTCAACCGCGAGGCCTCTGAGGAGGACGGAGAAGCCTCGGCGACCACCGCAGCGGCAGCCACAGTTCCTGGAGATCGTCATCGTGAAGGATCCTTTCATCCCTTTTGTCCCTCGTCATAGCCGTACCAACGAATCCCGCCGACGCCTCCGATGGGCCGACGTAGGAGACTACCTGTCAGTTTTCGGCATCGGGTGTTTTTTTCTTCTCGGAGTTGGGCTTTTGGTGCTCTTTTTCAGATTGGTTTTTCAGGTCGCTAGTTACTAATTAGGACTCAGAATTAATTTAGAGTCAAGCTTCTGATGTGTTAGTGAATAGTGATCAGGCAAGGTCCTGAATATAAATATTATATAAAGATTATTATTATTATTATTTTTTTACCGTAATTAAATTTTGTGAATCTGCAGTTTATAAATGCTGTTGTTAATTCGCTATTTATTATGATATTGATTATTGAAATTTTACAAGAGATGCATCAAATCATAATTTTATTATGAATTCGTTTTTCTTAATAGAAACCATAACCGTGAAGAAAAAATAAAAATAAAAAATATAGATAAGTAAAATTAACTAATCAAGAAATTAATTATACATGACTGCACATAGTAGTTTCAATCTAATACCTCTTTCTGAATTTCTCACCCTCTTATTTTCTACAAATAAAAAAGACTTCTCTTTTTGTCTTACACATTCGTATACCAAGGTCCCTTACACATTCGTATACCAAGGTCCCATTTGGATACCTTTAAAAATATAGTATAGTTACACTATATTATATCCGTAGAAATATTATCCTATAAAGCATTTGGCGCGCACACACACACACACAAAAAAAAAAAAAAAAAAAAAAAAAAAAGCATATCCGTAGAAATATTATTCTATAAAGTGTTTTGCGTACACAAAAAAAAAAAAAAAAAAAAAAAAACATATTTTTTAGAATATAGTTTAGTTATACTTCAAAAAAATAGAATAAAATAACAATGAAAAAAAATTCTACTATTTCTTACCTCCATTACCTTGACAAGTTTTAAATTTATATTTCAAAATTTTATATTTTATATAAAATTTAAAATTTAAAATTCAATTTTCAAAATTTTAAATTTTAAATTTTAAAAAATCAAAATTAAAATTCAAGTTTTCAAAATTTCAAAATTTATAATATTGATTTTCAAATTTTAAACATTAAAATTTATTATTTTAAAATAATAAATTTTAATTTTAAAATAATGAACTTTAATTTTAAAATAATAATTTTTAATTTAAAAAAAATATAAATTTTAATTAGAAAAATAATTTTTAATTTTAAAATAATAGATTTAAATTTTAATTTTAAATTTTAAAATTTTGATTTTTTTAAATTTTTCAAATTTTTGGTTTGAAATTTCAAGTTTAAAATTTAAAATTTTTATTTTCAATTTTCAATTTTAATTTTAAATATTAAATTTTTAATTTTTAATTTGAAATTATGAAAATTTTAATTTTAAAATATAAAATTAATGTTTTTTTTTATTTTTTTTAATATTTTAAATTGAGAGAAATTTTGTGAAGTTATGCGACATGCATCCAAACACTTTAAATTTTAAAACTATAAAAAAATTTTAGAGTTATAGGATTCTTTATTTCACCTAGACCAAAATCTATGAAAATTTTTTTACTGTGTATCCAAACAGACCCTAATAAGTGCGTTCAATATCACGAACATTTTGGTCACGCATATGTGTATGCCTAAACCATACCATCACCATTAATAAATAATACCACCTATGCTATATTTATAAATATCTAAATTTCAGTCTAATTATTTTTTTATTCTAATTAATATTTACATTTTAATTAATTTATATTTAGCAGATTTAAATATTAATTTTACTTTAATTAGAATTCAACTACAAATCTAACTAAATTCTAACAAATATGCCGATCTTACATTTGTTAAAAGAAATAAAAAAAAATAAAAAAAATAAAAAAGAAAAAAAAAACGCATGCACAAGTTATTCATTTGTACAAAAATTCCCTTTACATCAATCAATACGATAAATAATCTAATTTCCACTCACAAACATGCTTTCCGATGATTGAATTTAATTGGGACTAAATTTTTCTCTGATTAATCCAAACAAATTACTAAGATTTTATGACATGAGTGGCGAATACTTCTTCAGAGTTTCCAAAAGCACCTCGTTCCACATATCAACAGGCCCAGGCAAACACCAATGCAAACAATCATTAGCGTTCCTAACCCACCTTTTATCATAATGGGCACCCGGATGCCCGTCGGCCCGAAGCATCATCGCTTTAGTCACATCCAACAGCCCAAATTCTCGGCCCGGCCCGTTAACCTTAGTTTGAACTCTCTCCAACTCTTCAAATTGAATTTTCCTCAATTTCAAATTAAAACTGTGCAATCCTAACTCACCTTCATTCAAAGGTTGAGTTCTGTTGCAGTACCCTCCAGTGAACCATGAGCCACTCTCAAAGTGTGATGGTGTGTATGTCCTCAGGAACGTTACAAGCCCGTCACACTCCGTGCACGTACTTACGAACTCCAGCGCCTTTCGAACTACACTTTGAATGGCGAACTCGACGCCGAGCTCTTTTAGGCCGTCATCTCTGCAGTTGAGGCAACCGACGGTTTTTCCGCCTTCGTACAAGAAGTGTGTTCGGAAGAACCAGTTACCGCCAGAGATGACTGCAAAGTCTAGACCCGGAAGTCGCGACGTCCAGTTTGTGTTGATCTTGTCTAAGTGTATGTCATACGACGCAGAAGCCGTTCCGTTTACGATCCGTTGTATTCCTTCGACAAAGAATTCGGTCCACATGGCCATGAGGGTGAAGTTGTGGGAGGGGAAGTGCCATGTTCGGAATTTGTCGCCGTCGTCCTTGTATACGTCGATCGGAGTCTCAGCCTAAATCATAACAAGCAGATTTTGTTGAAGAGTTATAGAAGAATTTGTTACAAGCTCAATGAACACATTACTAGGATGTTTAGAGTGGTAATTAATTAACCTGAGATAAAAGACACAGCAGGGACTCCATTTGGTTCCGGGCGAGTGAGTCTCCAATGAAGGCCAGCTTCTTTCCCCGGACGACGGCGAGGAACGTTTCGGGATCGAACCTCGGGAGCTCGCAGCCGTCGGGCTTCCATCTCCAGTACAAGTAGCTCGGTTCCTTGCCGTACTTCATGCAGTCCTTCAAATCCGGCAGGGTTCTGCATGTCATGTTGTTGTATAGAGGCCCTCTTGTTTCCTTCACCCACTTTCCCATGGACAAGTCACACACATCTTCCGCACCATGCATAACTTCAAATTCAATAGTTTATTAATACAAAACCATTCAAACTAAAGAGTATTTGGTGCTGCGGTACCATATATACAGTAGTAAATATGAAGCAACTAGACTTCGAACTTAAAATTTCAGATATCAACCATCAAATTCTTTATCACTTACTATAAAGGGACAGTCGATTAAAATTTTATTTACATGGAATGCTTTAACTTTTTCTTCAAAAAACTTAGTTATAATTTGTTGCCGTTGAAAATAGAAACAGAAGAGAATTAATGTAAGTAAACAAAAACAATAATAATAATAAAAGAAGGATAATTCTTTTGACCAGTTGTGGGTGATCTTTGAGTAGTGGCAAGTGCAGACTCATTGATGAGTCCTTCCTTGGTTGCAGGAGGCGGCAAACTCTCTGAAATGGAGCTGCTCTCTTGAAGGGCATCTTTGGTTGTGATAATATTGTAAGTGTTGAAAGAATACAAGATGAACAAAAGGAAGAAGGTGGAGAATACAAGCAACAAAAATAGGAAGGATACTATTTTCTTTTGGATCACATTCCACTCAAGAGAATAGTATTGTTTAGTAATATTCATGTGAGATGATATCAGAGCTGAGAGAAAAGATGCCCCATTGGAGAACTTTGATGAGTGCTTGCTCTCCATCTTTGTTTGCTCCACTTGGAAGGGCTACTTGGAGGCTGCATGTTAAATAGATCATGCTGTATCCTACATGGCATGCATGTGGATACCCACCTGGGTAAATTTAGCCCTGTGAAAAATATTTTTAGTCTAACTTAGGCTTGGTTTCTATATGTGAATAAATTAAAAAGACACATTGGATTGGTCAATTGAGAGTGCACTACCCAGGCTCAAGTAAATGTGAAAGCAATTAATTGTAATTAGAGTCCACCAAACTCAATTTCAAAAGTGATTAATTTCTCTCCCTGTCTTGGCAGAAGCTGCAAGTAGAGTCTAGTGAAGTAGCTAACTTTAGGGTTTCTTGTGCTCCTGCTATAAATTAGGTGTACCTGTAATTCTCTGCCAATGGTTGAAAGGTTTGTTTTACTTCTACAGTAGTACTCTCAACTGACCACATAAAATTATTTTGCCTTCAATTGTTAGAAATTTGAATAGCTCATCTGTTTACTAGAGTTTTTTTCATCAAATGGGATACATTAGAGTTATGATATGAAGGAATTTGGGTTTAAGTGATGGGCCCACAATTTGCTGGAGATTTTAGGTGCGTGCTAATAATTAAAGTTTCTAAAAAAAGAAAAAAAAAAAGAAAAAAGAGAAACACCGTCTATTTATTATTTGTTAAAATAAGTTTAATTTTGTCCTACACTAATAGACTTAAAAAATTAATAAATTAAATTGAATAAGTCAGATAAATCGACTGGAGTGAACATTGTGGCTGAGTTCTTAAATACAATAAAAGTATCATTTTTATTGGTACATATTTTTTTGAATAGTTTGTTAGTATCTACTGTCTATAAGAACAAGAGAGAGGCTCCCATATTTGATAATAAAAGAAATTAGATGGAGAATAAGTAAATAACCTGTGACCAATTTATTACATGACATCTAATGGGGAAATAAAAACATTTTGTGGCTCTATTGACATAAAAAAGGTTGTACCTAGATAATACAATTGATACTTATGCGTTACTATATTCCATTAAACTAATAACTCACCAGCAATTTAGTCCACTGTTTGGGAAAGTGTGGCATCAACATCACTGTTATTTCTTTATATATACTCAAAATTCAAAAAAAAAGGGCTTGCATCTAAGGAATTAAAATAAAATAATTCAAAATAAATACTCTGTTAATTATTTTCAATTTGGTTCTGATTAAAAATATCATATTGTTTCTAAATCAACGATGTCAATATTTAATCAATTCGATTAAAAATATGACAATATTTGACCAAAGATTAGAATTCAGAAATCAATATTTTGCTTTTTTGAATGCATCAATGCATCAATATTTTTTTTTGGATGCCACATTCTTTTGTCAAATATTGCTACATCAACATTCAAAATCAACTGAAATCCAAAAATTATAAAACTGCTGCATCATGTAATTTAGTAATGTATTAATGTTTAGTCAACTAAATTAAATTATAAAATTTAATAATAATAATTTTAAATTTTAAATAAATTATTATAATAAATTAAAATTTAAAAATTAAAAAAACACAGATTATATGTTATTTACCTTTAAAATAAGGAGGCCAACGAAACATCCCATCATTAATAATTTAATATTTCAGAACCACTACTATAATAAATGAATAGTGCTGAGATATGAGAAGTAGATTGTGGCTTAGCACCATTTCTGGAGCAATTTTCGAGATTACAACAATGTACAGTTGCAAGTGACTAAAGTCCAAAATAATTTACAGGCGCAGGTCGTGCAAACAACTCATCCACATTCGCGGCACAAGGAATGTTACCACCACACCTCCTCCTATAATTTCATATTTTTTCTTAAAAATATGGGTTAATTGCATACATGTCCCTCCAAATATGTCGGATTTTAAATATATCCCTGCAAATTTCAACTTTTCATATTTATCCCTGCAAAAATCCACCGTTATTCAAATATGCCCCTCTGTTAGAAAAATTGAGTTAACCATAGGTTAAATGCTTAACCTTGGTTAGATTAGACAGTGAATATACCATCCCCTCTTCATCTTCATCTTGAAATCCCTAAACCGGACTCGTCGAGCGGGAGGTCGCCGCGCAGGAAGAGGGGAGGGAGGTCGATCCCGCACTCGTCGCCGCGCAGGAAGAGGTGCGGGAGGTCGATCCCGCACTCGTCGCCGCGCAGGAAGAGGTGCGGGAGGTCGATCCCGCACTCGTCGATCCATGATCTGTAGTCCTAAACATGATGTGGAGCATTTGAAGTTTCTAGGAACCAAAGATCGTTACTTTTAAAGATAATTTTTCACTGCGTGAAATGGTCGAAACTGTTCATCCTGATGAGAATAGAGGGATTAGTTTCTTTAATGCTAGATTAGAGTTTTTTATCTTGATCTGAATAGTCAGATGTATTCTCGAACAAAAATTCATGTAATTTGGATCATTTAACATTGATAAAGCAGTTGAAATTTTCAATTTTGGGACCTCTAGGGCTTTGGGTAGATTATATTGAAAAATCTCATTTTTTTTGTTCCTAGTAACTTTAATCATCTGTATTATGGTTAATGATGTGGATCATCAATTTGGATGGCATAACATCGAATTTAGGACTATAGTATGAAGGTTCCTGTGTTATCAATAGTAGATTTGATTCCTCTGTTGAACAGCACCGAATAAATTCAATTTTTATTCTTGTATTTCATCTTTTAGTGAACCTATTATGCTGGGATGTCTAGATTGACATAGTCAAACATTATTGAAATTCTGCTTTTGTGCGTGCTGTGGACCTTTTAATCCCTTCTGCATCTGTGTGCATATACAGATGCACAGTTATTTGCTTGTTTTTATCATGCACATGCATACTGTCCTTTACTTACTTGCACATGGCAGAAAGGGTTATTTTTAGATTATATAACTAGATGTAGTGACAGATGTTGTAATTAAAACAATTGAGATAGGTGTGAGAGTCTTGATCAGGTGTGGTGTATTTTTTCAAAGAAATTTTGAAGGAGAAGAGATAAAGAAGAGTTAAATCTGGAATGTTGGGGTTAGTCTGTGCAAGCATTGGGGTTAGTCTGCACGGGTATTAGATGTTGATGATTGTAGGACACGTGATGCAAAAATCTGCCATTTAGTATTATGCAGTTTTATAGATATTAGATAAATAAGCTTCATTGTAAGCACTTTTGTTCCTACTCTGCTTATTCAATAATTCCTGTCATTGTTTCATAGTGACTTTGTTGGTCAAATTTTATCTCTTGTTCTTTTGGAGTTGATATGTCATTCAATGTTTTACTCATCACTCCATAGCTTGCTGCTGCTTGAGCAGCAAGCTGCTTGAGCAGCAAGCAGCAAGCTGCTTGCTGCTTGCTGCTTGAGAGCAAGCAGCAAGCAGCTTGCTTCTTGCTGCTTGAGTAGGGTTTGGGTCTTTAATTGAGGTTAATTGGAATTTTAACGTTGGGATTTTAACGTTGGGATTTTTGGAGATGGGCATTTTTGAAACAAGTAGATTTGAAGAACTTTTGGAGGGATATATTTGTAAGGGGCAAAAAAGTAATTTTACATGGAATCTGTTAAAAAATTAACGGATTCCAAACGGGAATTAACTTCAGGGGCATATTTGAAGAACTTTGGATTTTTGCAGGGATAAATATGAAAAGTTGAAATTTGCAGGGATATATTTGAAATCCGACATATTTGGAGGGACATGCATGCAATTAACCCTAAAAAGGTATATATATAAATAAAAATTAAGATATCAAAATGGTTAAAAAAAAAATAAGTGCGACAGAAAAAGAAACAAAAAAAATAACTAGATTACAATTTAAATTCATAACATGTCACTTACTAAATTAGCCTCAGTTAACAAATCTGGTTTGTACTTTTATCTTTGGTAAAATATCATGTTCGAAGCACTGCTAGGACTTTTCTTTAATTGGTTGGGAGTTCAACGTAATTGGTTATACCACTTTTACAAAAGCTCTAATATAATAAACAAATTTAAATTTTGTTTTATTAGGAGGAAGAAATTTAAGTTTAAATTTAACCTACTTCAATATAATATATATCCATAAAATTCTCTCCCATGACTTATCAGGTGCGTGAAATTAGTGTCCAACAAGCCTCTCAAGTTATTTACCCACTCCAATTATTTATTAATTAATTAATTAATTAATTAATTAATTAACTTGGATGAGACTTTAGACTCCAAAGTTATTTTATATAATTATTATATTTTCTTTCAATAATAAATATATACAAGAGTAAGTCTCTAATATTATTTTAATATATATATATATATATACAATTATTATATTATTATGTTATTATTAAATAAAATTACTTTGATGCGAATTCTTAATTAGTAAAATATTTGTTGCAGATCTTATTGGAAGACCAATTTAGATGGTTGATTTAAACTAATTTTAAAGTTTTGAAAATATTTAAAATATAATAAAATCAGGTGCATTTAGTAGTCACTGCACAAAGCGAAATGCACCCGATTTCACCGACAAATTTACTATCCTGCGGCGTCAACTCTGCTAAATAATTCTTCTCAATAGATCTTTCCCTTCTTATTTTTGCTAAATTCTCAAAAATTTGGATTTAATAAACATATATATACCCATCTTAAATACCCCCAACACAAAGCTCGAAAACCAAAATTAAATGGCATTCTCCTTTGAGGTCCAAATAAATTCACCTTCCAGATTTCACCTGTTCTTGACATTCAACGTCGCCAGATTTCCTCAATCTTTCCCTATCAACCCTCATGAAACGTACCAAACTCTCTATTCCTCTCCACAATAATAATTCTAAATATCAATTGTACGTAGTATAAGTGACAAAAGATTTGATGGTTGATATTTGTTATCCGAGTTAGCATGCTCATTTTTTCTAAAAAAAAATAAAAAAAAAATAATTCTAAATTAAAAACAAAATCAAACAAATTAAGGAGCAACCCAAAAAGAAAAAAAAATAAGAAGAAGACGAAGACATAAATTAATACACAAGAAAATTTGGCGCTCAATATATAATTCTCAGTGTTCTTTCCATCTCTTCATCATATCGAGCAGTATCTCGTTCCATGCATCGATCGGCCCGGGCAGGCACCAGTGCACGCAATCGTTCTGCACCCTCTCCTTGGGCCCCCCGGCGAACGGATTCGGATACATGTACGGGCCCGGGTGCCCGTCGGGCCGCATCAGGGCCAGCTCCGTCACGTCCAACGCCTCGATTTTCACCCTTCCACCCTTCGCCGCCGCCGCCGCCGCTTCATCGAGCTCAATTTTGCGCATCTCCTTGTCCATGTACTCCATCTCCTTCTCCCCTTCTCGGTACGGCTCCTTCTTCGGGCACGCCCCGGCCTTGTCCCACTCCCCCTCGAAGTGCGCCGGCGAGAACGTCGTCACCACCACCAACTTCTCCTTCTCTCCGGCGCCGCTGCTGCGGTGCTGCGCGTCCACGACCTCCCGAAGAGCCCTCCGAATCGCCTTCCGGAACACGCCGAAGAATCCGATCTCGGTGTGATTGAGTCCCGGGCAGTGGTGGCAGCCCAGCACGGCGTTGCCCTCGTAGTACACGGCCGGGTGCAGGAACCAGTGCCCGACGGAGAACACCACCGCGTCCATCTTATCCAATTCCGACGCCCACCGCGCGTCCGCGGAGTCCAAGTGCAGCTCGTTGTGATCCAGCCCCCCCGCCGCCGCCGATTTCTCCACGCCTCTCACCAGAAACGACGACCAGAACACCGACACGGTGGCGTTGTACTCGCGGAAGACCCATCGCCGGAACTTGTTCTCCTCGCCGTCGCGGTAGACGAGCTCGGGGCGCGACGCCGTGGCGAGGAGGCAGAGCAGCGACTCCAGCTGATTCCGCGCCATGGAGTCGCCGATCATCGCCAAGTGCCTGTCCTTGAGTAGTCTGAGAAATGACACGGGATTGAACCGCGGGAGGGTGCAGCGCGTCGGCTTCCAGCGCCAGTGTAGATAGCCGGTGTCGGGCCGGCCGTGCGCCATGCAGTTCTGGCCGTCCTTGATGGTGCCGCAGCTCGTGCCGTTGTACAGCGGCCCCGCAGCGTCGCGAACCCATCGCCCCTCCGCGTAGTCGCACCGCGCCCTCCTCCGGTTTAATCCGACGAGCTCATCGGTTTTCGTAGCACCTGTTGTTGTTGTTGTTGTTGTTGTTGTTGTTACTCAATCAAATTAATTATTAGATGGAAATTAATTAATGTCAATTGATCATTTATGAATATCTATCTATCTATATAGAGAGAGAGAGAGAGAGAGAGAGAGAGAGAGAGAGAGAGAGAGAGACCTTGATGTGAGGAGGAGATTGTGCGGATGGGATTTTGAGAATGAGGAGGAGATGGGGATGGGTAGGGGAAGAGGTAGTAATGGAGGAGGGCTAAGGGGATGAGGACGTAGAGAGCCCAAGTGATGAGCTTTATGGTGGGGAAATGGTTGTGGTGGGGGTGGTGGGTTATGACCATAATAACAGTAGATTGATGGATAGATGGATGGGTTGATGGGTGGATGTGTGGAGCAGTAGCCGCCTAATTAGCGCTCTAGTTTGTCGAGGAGGTTGTTCTGGGTCCTCGGCTGGAGATGGGGAGGGAGATCAGGAAGAATGGGAGAGGGGATGAATCATGAATGGTGGGGAGGGATCATAGCCTCTCATAAGGACGAGAAAATTAAAGAAAGGGGTGTGGGGGGGTGTGTTGGAGAGCAGGAAAGCACGATTATTATGAGTCAAAGACCATGATTAAAGATTTTTTTTTTTTTTTTTAAAAAAAAAGAGAGAGAGAAAAGAGAGACATTAGTTTTTGTCGGTTGTCCAGAGCACATGATGCCTGTGTTCCTTTCTTTTACTCGTCTCTTCTCTCTATGCACTCATTTCCTCCTCTTTATCCATCCTTTTACTTTAGAACTCTTAATTCAATTTTATTTATCTTTTGAACCAGTATTTTAAATTAAAAAATTTTAAGTCTGCAACCAAAACATAATTCTTCATCCAAGAGTCGTAGGATTACCTAACCTTTTATATATACATATATATATATATATATTTTTAGTTATAAAAATCGTTTTAAAGTATGGGCCGGCCAGGTTGGATGGCGCAGCAAAGAATATGGTCGAGTTGGGCCAACGGCCTAAAAATTCTCCAGTTCAACGAGGAACTCGGTATATTTGGTTGGAACGGCCCAGGGACTTAATTCTCAAAATTATTGGGCCTCGACTCGATCCCCTCTATATTGGGAGTAATTATTCCGCGGACTTGGTCCATCATCACATCTAACAACCACTTCTTAAAATATAGGCAAAAAATTTTGCTCGATAATTTTT
This sequence comes from Tillandsia fasciculata, assembly GCA_029168755.2. Lineage (NCBI taxonomy): Eukaryota > Viridiplantae > Streptophyta > Magnoliopsida > Poales > Bromeliaceae > Tillandsia > Tillandsia fasciculata. Next base: position 28,445,802 of record CM054933.1, on the reverse strand, counting down.
TTTTAAAAAAAACATTTTATAATTCAGATAGCTTAAAAGTGTCATCAAACCAATGTTAGTTCGGAGAGATCTAACATATTTTAATCCTTGTCCGGTGCCCTTTCGTAATTAAACGATCAAATGCAATTATCATACGTTCTCCTTTCATGAATGTGTCTTGTTTTACTATGTTAGGTGTACAATCCATTCACAAGGAACGTCGCACATGGAGAATGTGAACTTTATTTATTTATATTACTTAAACATTTATTCAATCATATGAATAATTAAGCCAAGCATGCATGATGTGATAGTTTGGATACATATTTTGCTCTGTGAAAAGAATCAAAGCATTCCCTCATTTGAAACAAATACTTACATTAAAAAAGAAGAAAAAAAAAAAAAAAAGTCAATCCAGTCAATTAATTTATCTGTCGGTGGGTACAGCAGTTGTTGAAAACTGCTACGTACCAATAAAAGTTGAATTAGAATGGAAAAAATATAATTGAACTATATCAAGATCAGTTTTGAGATGTGAAGTTCTAACTAAAGTGGCATTTCAAGGAAATTTCCTAGTCACATTATTTTGTTCTTCATTATTTAGCAACTAAAATATATGCATGCCACCTGGTACACAAAACTCAAGAGGAAATGAATATATATATATATATTATATATATATATGTTTGATCAAAACTTGTCTCTTTTATTCATCTAATTAATTATAACAACGTCGAAATAGTCGAAATCTTTTTAATACTTGATGGTGCTATTATTGAAGAGAACAAAAGTTGGTTGCAACGTCATAATTTTTACTTGTTTTCCCCCCTAAATTTTGCAAAGTCTAAATTAATACAAGGATTCAAATGTTATAGCATATACATTGTATTATTGATTTAAATGGTAACACTTAAAATTCTTGGTTGTATCTTGCTGGGCATGCTTGGGTGCTTTGTTTGCTTCTTGAATGATGCAGGGAATATATTTTAATCCACATGATATAAAAATGTAAAACCTACCAACATACTCTCCTCTATACATTTGTGCGGCATCTTGGTTTTGAGGTTCTTCTCTCTTCAACATACCATGCATGCTTTACAGTTACTTGCAACAAAGTTTAATTGTTGTTATTATTTCTTTCTTTCCTTGAAAACATATTCCAATTTTCTCTTTTTCTATAATGCAGCAGTGGCTTGGGAAGTGGAGAAGAAAATGGCTCCATTGTCTTTAGTAGTGACAATGGAGAACCCCAACAAGTTCTCCGTAGTAGAAATCGATGGCTCGGCTCCTTCGTCCTTCTCCGACAAGGAGAGAGCCAAGAACACAAAGCAGTGGACATGGCTGCTTCTACTCAAAGCTCATACGGCTCTCTCCTTCCTCTCCTGGTCACTTAAATCGTCTTCTAAGTTTGTCGTAGCCGCGAAGAAGCGCATGTTCTTGAAAGAGTCAACACAGCCTCTCTCTCTATATTTATCTTTTTACTATGCTAAAGAATATTAGAATGCTCTAGAAGGCACTAGAATAAGGGTAATATACTTTTTACAATAGAACATTCTAGAATGCCCTAAAGTTAGCCCATGATAGAATATTGTAGAAGCTCTAGAAAAATCCAACCAACTTCTTTGAAGGCCTATAAATAGGGGTGAGCCTCCCCCCAATAACAACACAAAAAAGAGGGTTGTGGTGTAGTGTTGAGGTAAAGTGTGTGAGAGAGTAGATAGAGAGGGTGTATGTAAAAGTTATTTGGAAAGTAGTTTTATTCTTATCTTGATACGCCAATACTCTACAATTTGGTATCGGAGCCACTGCTGGTGCACAGTCTGGGACTGTGAAGTTGGTTGGTCTGGGACCAGACTTACTTGGTTGACTACTGGGCGATCACCAAGTCACTATGGCAGATCTTGCTGGTACAACTAGCGGAATTAAGAAGCTAAATAACCATAATTATGGTTATTGGCAAACCTGCATTGAGTCCTACCTGCAAGGGCAGGATCTGTGGGAGGTGATCGGCGGTACCGAAGTTATTTCACCGCCGAAGGAAAATGCAGAGGTGCTCAGGAAGTGGCGTATCAAGGCAGGAAAGGCGATGTTCGTCTTAAAAACGACGATCGAAGAAGAGCTGCTGGAGCATATTAAAGAAGCAGATACACCCAAGGCTGCATGGGACACCCTCGCCTCGCTATTCTCGAAGAAGAACGATGCTCGACTTCAACTGCTGGAGAATGAGCTGATGGCAATATCGCAAGGCAACATGACGATCAGCCAGTATTTCATGAAGGTTAAGTCCCTCTGCCGTGAAATCTCCCAATTAGATTCAGAATCAAAAATTAGTGATTAGCGGATGAAGAGAATTATTATTCACGGCCTAAAACCCGAGTATAACGGGTTTATTACTGCTATTCGAGGTTGGCCCACCCAACCAACGTTAGTAGAGCTAAAAAATCTTCTGGCTAATCAGGAGGCTCTAGCTAAACAAATGGCTGGAGTCTCACTGGAAAATGAAGAAAAAGCACTTTTCAGCAGTAAAAGAAAAAATCGAGCAACAGGAAGGCCGAAAAATATGAAGCCACTGAAGGAGTTCAGTGGGCCAATGCAAAGATCTGGAGAGAGCCACATTGCAGAGAGAGTCCATAACCAAAAGGAGCAAAATAACTGGCGGCCGAAAGGCGACAAACGACGAAATGGAGAATGCTATCACTGCGGCAAGAAAGGACATTTTGCCCGAGAATGTTGGCACCTGAAGAAACAAGCACAAGGCAACATGGCGACATCTGGAGACCGCCAAGCAACTGACAACGGTGAAGAAGAGTGGGATGCTCAAGCTTCTCTCGCCATTATAGAGACAGACGGCGATAGCCATCCCGACAAGGAGCAGGTACCAATATATGCACTTACAACAATAACAAATCCTAGAGAGGTAGATTACAGTGCAGATTGGATCATCGATTCTGGATGTTCCAATCATATGACCGGTGATAGAAGCAAGCTGCTCGGCGTAACAGAATATAAAGAAGAAAGAGTTGTGGTGACAGCTAATAACTCAAAACTGCCAATCACTCATATAGGAAAGACGATCATTACACCCCGATTCAGTCCACATCAAGTACAACTACAAAACGTCTACCATGTCCCAGGTATGAAGAAAAATCTCTTATCAGTATCACAATTAACTGCATCAGGCAACTATGTAGTATTTGGGCCACAAGATGTCAAAGTATTTCGCAGTCCCAAGATATCTGGTATACAAGTAATGGAAGGAAAGAAAGCAGAGTCGATCTACGTAATGTCCGCAGAATCGGCATACGTAGAAAAGACTCGAAAAGGTGAGACTGCTGACTTGTGGTATGCAAGACTGGGACACGTAGGCTATCACAAACTCAAAATTATGATGGAGCGCGGCATGTTGAAAGGCTTGCCTCAACTCGAAGTTCGTGGAGATACGATTTGCGCAGGATGCCAGTTTGGTAAAGCTCATCAACTTCCATACACCGAATCCAAATATAGAGCTAAGGAGCCGCTAGAGCTCGTGCACTCTGATGTTTTCGGACCAGTCAAGCAAACGTCAATAAGTGGCATGCGCTATATGGTTACGTTCATCGACGACTTTTCGAGGTACGTCTGGGTTTATTTTATTAAAGAAAAAACTGAAGTACTTAAAAAATTTAGAGAGTTCAAAGAAAAAGTTGAAGGTCAAACTGGTTATAATATACGATGCCTACGCACGGATAATGGAGGTGAATATACCTCAATAGAGTTCTCGGCATACCTGCGAGAGTGTAAAATAAGAAGACAACTCACGTGTCCACGCACTCCGCAACAAAATGGTATAGCTGAGAGAAAGAATAGGCACTTAGCAGAAACATGCCGAAGCATGCTACATGCAAAGAATGTGCCAGGCAGATTTTGGGCAGAATGTATGAAGACAGCAGCACATATTATCAACCGGCTACCTCAACCAAAGTTGGGATTTATCTCTCCTTATCAAGTACTGTGGAAGATCAAGCCCACAGTAAGTCATTTTCGAGTCTTTGGTTGCGTGTGTTATGTATTCGTACCCGATCATCTTCGAAGTAAATTCGACAAGAAGGCGATTCGATGTATCTTCGTTGGGTACGATAGCGAAAGAAAAGGGTGGAGATGTTGTGATCCAACAACTGGTCGTTGCCACACGACAAGAAACGTTGTGTTCGATGAGGCATCGTCTTGGTGGTCCTCACAAGAGGTGATACTACCAGACTCTGAAGAGATAGAAATCAAGCTACAAGAAAAGCTTGGATAGCAAGAACAAGAAGAAAAAGTCATGCCAGAGCAAGAAGAAGACAGTCAACCCTCTATGGAGCCAACCAATGATGAGCAGCAACTCCAGAAGTCTCCAGAACCTTGGCGGATTGGCGTGCATCATCAAATCCTAGAAGAAGATCGACCAAGCCAACTTGAAGATACAGGTACGCAGTTACGAAGGTCTTCTAGGCAAAGAAAACCTAATCCTAAATATGCAAGTGCTGCTCTTGCTGAAGAAAAAGAGACCCCAAAAGAGCCAGCCTCCTATGAAGAAGCTGTTACAACCAAAGAGTGGAGAGACGCGATGGACGAAGAGATCCAGGCGCTAAAACAAAACCAAACTTGGGAGATGGTACCGAAGCCCAAGGACGTGAAACCCATTTCATGTCGATGGGTATATAAGGTAAAGACTCGTCCAGATGGGTCAGTAGAAAGGTACAAAGCTCGACTAGTAGCTCGGGGGTTCTCACAGCAATATGGACTGGACTACGATGAGACGTTCAGTCCAGTAGCTAAGATCACAACTGTACGAATGTTGATAGCACTTGCCGCTAGTAAAGCATGGAAGCTGTGGCAAATGGACGTGAAGAATGCATTCCTACATGGGGAGGTCGATCGAGACATATATATGGAGCAACCAAAAGGTTTCGAGAGCAAGACTCATCCTCAATACGTATGTAAGTTAAGAAAAGCTCTCTATGGTTTAAAACAGGCACCAAGAGTATGGTATGGCAAAATAGGTGAGTTTTTAGTCCAAAGTGGATATCAAGTTACACCTGCAGATTCAAGCTTATTCGTCAAGAAGCGACAGGAGAAAATATCCATCGTACTAGTCTACGTGGATGACCTAATCATTACCGGAAATGATAAAGAGGAGATCAATAATATGAGAGAAAATCTATCCATACGCTTTCAAATGAAGGAGCTCGGAGAGCTGAAACACTTTCTCGGGCTCGAGGTGGAGCAAATGCAAAGCGGTCTATTCCTTTGTCAGCAGAAGTACGCCAAGGATCTTCTTCAAAGACCACGATACAAGGCGGTCAACTACAGGATATGCATTCAGCCTTGGTTCGGCAATAGTCTCTTGGTGCAGCAAAAGAGACAACGACTGTATCGACTCTCTACAACTGAAGCAGAGTACAGGTCAGCAACAACAATGGCGGCCAAGAGAGCACGTGGTGATTCAGTTGATGAATAACTTATATCAAGCTACAGATTATGGAGTGGATCTCTATTGCGACAACCAATCAGCCGTGCGCCTTGCGGAAAATCCAGTCTTCCATGCAAGAACAAAACATATAGAAGTACATCACCATTTCATAAGGGAGAAGGTGCTGCAAGGGGAAATAAATATGAAGCCAATCAAAACAGAAGAGCAAACAGCTGATATATTCACCAAAGGACTAAGCACTGCAAAGTTCGAAGAGTTCAGAAAGCAATTAGGAATGCTCAGTAAAACAGCACTAAGAGAGAGTCAGTGTTGAGGGGGAGTATTGAAAGAGTCAACACAGCCTCTCTCTCTATATTTCTCTTTTTACTATGCTAAAGAATATTAGAATGCTCTAGAAGGCACTAGAATAAGGGTAATATACTTTTTACAATAGAACATTCTAGAATGCCCTAAAGTTAGCCCATGGTAGAATATTGTAGAAGCTCTAGAAAAATCCAACCAACTTCTTTGAAGGCCTATAAATAGGGGTGAGCCTCCCCCCAATAACAACACAAAAAAGAGAGTTGTGGTGTAGTGTTGAGGTAAAGTGTGTGAGAGAGTAGATAGAGAGGGTGTATGTAAAGTTATTTGGAAAGTAGTCTTATTCTTATTTTGATACGCCAATACTCTACAGTTCTTATTCAACATTAACAGATCGCAAGCTCCGCAGCCAAGTGGCAAACTGCTTATCTTTCTAAGAGCTTTTCTCGTCGTTGCCGTGCTCGTACTACTACTGGAAATCTATGCACACATGAATGAATGGAACTTACATGTGATGCAACCTTCCCAAGTTAGCAATTTTGCGCATTGGGCTTATTTGAGTTGGCTCTCCTTTAGGGCGGATTACGTCGCTCCGCTTGTTATTTGTCTCTCGAGATTCTGCGTCGTTCTTTTCCTTATTCAATCGCTAGATCGGTTTATTCAGTGTTTCGGGTGTTTCTGGATCAAGTATAAGAAGCTAGAGCCGAGATTGTCTGAAGAAGATGTGTTAGATGGAGAGGATTCTTCTTACTACCCTCTGGTGCTAGTTCAGATACCCATGTGCAATGAGAGGGAGGTAAAGGAAACTAAATTTCTACTTATTTTGCGATATTCTTTTTTACCTTTTTTACGTACATAATATTGTTGTGTTTTTCCTGCAGATTATTGATTAGAGACTTTTTAAAGAACACATGTGATCGACCGTGTCAAATTGCTAATAATTCTGCTAATCGCATGTAATAAACTACAGAACAGTTATATCAGAAAGGCCTAATAATTCTGCTGCCAGATGATACCAATGCCCCGTCGCGCATGTTGACTGCACATTTTATATTCTATGTTAACTCATTTAATGTTCTTACAGGTGTATGAGCAATCCATAGCAGCTGTTTGCAACTTAGATTGGCCGAGGGACCGAGTCTTAATTCAGGTGCTAGACGATTCTGACGTGAAAAGCGTTCAGCTTCTTATCAGAAGCGAAGTATCGAAATGGAGGGAAAAAGGGGTGAACGTAATCTACAGGCATAGGTACTTAAGAACAGGATATAAAGCCGGAAACCTCAATTCCGCTATGGGTTGCGACTATGTCGAGGACTGCGAATTCGTCGCCATTTTCGATGCAGATTTCCAGCCAAACCCCGATTTCCTTAAGCTGACAGTACCACATTTTAAGGTAGCAAATTTTACACACACATTCATGCAAGGTAAGTTCATTTTCAGCTAGATGGGTCCTTTGTGAACTGAGAGGTACCCTCCAACGATCTTGTCTTATTGCAGGACAAGCCTGATCTGGCTCTTGTACAAGCTAGATGGTCTTTTGTGAACAAAGATGAGAACTTGCTAACGCGGCTTCAGAACATCAACCTCGCCTTTCACTTCGAGGTGGAGCAGCAGGTCAACGGCGTCTTCCTCAGCTTCTTCGGGTTCAACGGGACGGCCGGAGTGTGGAGGATCAAAGCACTCGAGGACTCCGGCGGTTGGCTCGAGAGGACGACCGTCGAGGACATGGACATTGCGGTCCGCGCGCATCTCAGAGGGTGGAAATTCATGTTCCTCAATGATGTTAAGGTAGAGATGACAAGAAATTCATTCCTCGGTTTCGAATCGAACTTGCGCATATATATATATATATTTACACGTTGAGAAACGAAATACGGTGCATTCTCATTAGGTACTTTGCGAGCTTCCCGAGTCGTACGAGGCCTACAAGAAGCAGCAACATCGATGGCATTCCGGCCCCATGCAGCTTTTCAGGCTGTGCCTTCCCAGCATTGTTGCCTCCAAGGTTTGGTTCCTGATCAAGTTCACATCTTGTTCACCTTAATTATACCGTTGGGTTTGAGCTCAAATTGAGAGCCCACTTGATCCAACCCGACGAACCGGGTGCAATCGAGAATCCAAGTGCTAATAGTTTTCTAAGCCGAGAAGGGTGAATTACACCGATGTTAAGTTTGCTAAAGCAAAGCTTGTGATATGTATCAGCAGATATCAAGAGGGAAGAAGCTGAACCTGATATTTCTCTTCTTCCTCCTGAGGAAGCTGATACTCCCCTTCTACTCATTCACACTCTTCTGCATCATCCTACCACTCACAATGTTCATCCCCGAAGCCGAGCTACCGATCTGGGTCATCTGCTACGTGCCCATATTCATGTCTCTTCTCAACATCCTCCCCGCGCCCAAGTCTTTTCCTTTCATAGTCCCATATCTCTTATTCGAGAACACCATGTCCGTGACCAAGTTCAATGCCATGGTCACCGGGCTGTTTCGCATGAACAGCTCCTACGGATGGGTCGTCACTAAAAAGACCGGCAGGTCGTCAAATTCCGACCTATTGAAAGCAGAAGCAAAAGCAGAGAAATGCGCTTCGGAGTACGATCTTGAGGTGGCCCGCGACGTAGCAGAGAAGAATAAGAATAAGAATAAGAATAAGAATAGATTGTATAGAAAAGAGCTGGCGCTCGCGTGTCTGCTACTAACCGCGGCGGCGAGGAGCTTGTTATCAGCAGAGGGTGTTCATTTCTACTTCTTCTTGTTTCAGGGGCTCACTTTTCTTCTAGTTGGTTTGGATCTTATTGGGGAGCAAAGGGACTGAGTCACAAACAGTGTGTGTGTGATTCTTTCTAATAATTCTTACTTTTTATATATATTCATAAACAGTTTTTATATTAATCAATTCTTTTGGTAATAGTAATTTCTATTGAATGTGGAAGTTAAATGAATCAAATTTAGATGCTTTAAGTATGAGGAATCGAGGGAATTTATCACTTGTGTTTATTATATTTGTCATGTGAAAGAAAGTAGCCTCTCCCCTTATTGGGCCCAAAATGGGCTCTAAATTTCCACAGAAAAGAGAAACTTTTGGGGCCGGCCCATATCACAACGGATTATAATTTTGTAAAGGAAATCTAATGGGCCATTGGAGATAGCCAGGAAGAAGAAAAAAAAAAAATTACAATTTTTTTTTTTTTTTCCTGCTGAATTAAAATTATGGAATCTCTCCTGTAAAACATTCAGAAAAAAATAAAGTACAAGGAGAAATCGTATGATCATATTTTCGGTTAAAATTTTCAGATAGCTTGTTATCTGTCTCGCCCTCTCTCTCCCTCTCTCTCTCCCTCATAAAATAAAAAAATAAAAAACAAATATAATTTATGAAGTAGATAATCAAGCCTCAAATGATTGAGGAATGAATTTGAAGTTCTGATAACTACTTCCTCTACAAAAAAAAAAAAAAAAAAAAGGAAAAAAAAAAAAAGAAAAGAAAAGAAAAAAAACAGAGTTCTGATAACTACAACAATAAATGCAGCAGCCCAATAATTCTCCTCCCCTTAAATAATTCCAATGCCACCTCTTTTATGGGGGCAATTAGTGATCTATCACATCATATGCTTGGGCAAATTCATATCCAGTTGAGGAGTTGACAATGCCCCCATACATCAATTATCAAATCTCATCCCTCAAATCACTCTTTTTTTTTTTTCTTTAATTAGGGCTCCGGAATTTCCTGCATAAAATCTTATGATCATCACATATAATTAGAGGTCCCTTATTGAGTATTGCTTGGCATTATGTAAACCCTAGCATTTGGTCAAAACTAGACCTATTATCAGATAGTGGCTGCTTTTAGCAAATTTTTGTTGCAAAAGTAGAAGTTAGATAATTATTTGACGACAAAATTTAATATTATTTAACCAAACAATTCTCTGACCCTATTTTGTAGATCCAATGGAGCTAAAGGAATTGGCTTTTTGAATGCAAAAAATCCAAAAAGTAGTATATCAGCATATAGCTAAATGGCGTAGGAAAATGAGGAGCTCTAATCTCAAGGAGCTCAATCATTCATTAAAAGTGTTCATTAATTAAAGTAATTTTTCTTTTAATATCTAATAAGTGGGCTCAGAATCACGAGATCCTTGAGTTACGTAATTCAAACCGCTGCTCATTAATAGCAACATCCATTCGAATCATTTATTCAGTAGTGATCCTATTTATTCCAGAATAGTTTCGTACACAGAAAATGTCTTACTAGGAATTACTGCTTACATGTGCAGTTTCATCTCTCTAATAAAAGACTTTTTGGGATTAAGCAAAGAGCATTTTTCAGATCATGAGAAGCACTTTGATCCAGGGTAGTGATTGATTCCTCATGTACACTGCAAAATTA